>QFDT01000591.1:0-17334 GCA_003315915.1 Macrolepiota dolichaula | reverse complement strand
GAAAAGACCACTAACCTTTTACCACCATTATCGACTCATCATTTCAGCTCGAGCGTAGCCGCCTCGTCACTGACTGGGCCACTCACCCACGCTACGACAGCCGCTCGAGAAAGTCAGAAATTGTGCTCTACTGAGACTACCTATGAACAATAACCCTTCTTTGCAATTTAAACTTGATGATTTTTTTTTAAAAAAAATATATAGCAATTCTACTGTGTATCACTCACGAACACAAAAACCCATTATAAATTAGGTATAGTACAAAACGAGACGGGAAAACTAGTACGCTGATGTCCTTTTCACAAAACAAAGCGAGAAAAGAAAAAATGCGAAAGCTCATGTCTAAATGTCTAAAGGTCAAATACTCGAGTCGAAAAGT
Source organism: Macrolepiota dolichaula (assembly GCA_003315915.1). Taxonomy (NCBI): domain Eukaryota; kingdom Fungi; phylum Basidiomycota; class Agaricomycetes; order Agaricales; family Agaricaceae; genus Macrolepiota; species Macrolepiota dolichaula. The sequence continues at coordinate 16,955 of QFDT01000591.1, read as the reverse complement.
GGGGCGTGGATACAGCCAGTGCAGTACCACGTAGGTCTATGCGCTACGTCTATGCCCTCGATAAAAGTTGCTGAATATTCTTCACCACGGCATCTACGTCGATCGTCACCTCGTCTCCATCCTGCGGCGACGAAACATCTGGGAGGTCTCCCGCAACGTATTTCCTACACAAGATAACTGCGTCAACGGATCTGACTCACGGAAGGTGGGTCTGCTGGCAAGGGCAAACCATACAAAAGGAGAAACCATGGGAGAGGAAATGGGGAAAGAAAGCAAAGGGAATCATGAAAAGAGCTCACTTTGCTCCGGACCATGCGATATATTGCTGCTTGAGCGAGTTGGCCAAAACTGCGCGATCACGAACAAATCGGTCGGAGGGATAAAACTCCATGAGCGTTGCCTGTGGGGCCCGCTTCATGAATGCAAAATCCATGAGGTGATCTCCGTGAACACCGAGGACAACCTAAATAACATATTCATCAGCATCTGTACAACCAACTCCATACACAATCAAAGGGTGCAAGTCTTACCGTAGACCTTACGATCGCTTCCATCCTCTCGGTCCAGGCCGTTCGTCTTGTGTCATCGGAAACAATGTGTACTTCGCACCCCGTATTTCTCTCCATCTTCTTCAGCGCACTCACTAACTTCTCATGGTCTTCCTCCTTCAATTTCGCACTCTTCCCCTGTTCATTATCCTGCGTGACAATATATGTGACAACCTTTGCCGTCGAAGAATGCTTCGATAAATCCAGGAACGATTCCATAGTCTTTCGTACGGGTTCCCACCAAAACTCTGACGCCTCAAGCTGGTCGAAGGGTGTTGTGAATTTGGGTTCGGAGGGTTCTAGTGCTCTCGATGCCGCTTCTCTGTCTGCCACGACGAGGCGCTCGAAGACAAACGGAACCTGCATTTTAGAGTAGTCGTCAAAATCCTCAAAATACATGACAGTAAGGTGTGGGAAGGCGGCTTTTGCTAGATAGGGATGGAAACCGGTGTCAACACGACGTCGGCGGATTGTATGCTGTTCAAAGTCTGGGTTTGGATCGGTAAAGACGCCATTATGGGGGAAGATGAGGCGATGTGGGGGAGCGAGGCATGTACGTCCCTCAGAGTCTATTGTGGGGTCCAGTGAACTATAGGTTCTCCAAAGCGAGAGCAGAGTTGAGTTGTCTAAGGGTTTGGGTAAGTCCAGGTACCAAACAGTATAAGTATCGACTCACGAGGTACATTGTCAGCTGCCATCCAAGATACGCCGCGGATGCTGGGACGAGGTCAGTTTTACTTAGATAGCACAGTGAACTTCCTACATACACTCCACCGAACCCACCAAGTATGTTCGCGGCCTGTCGTCTTGTTACAAGGGACCATCGGTTGAACCCTTGTCCAGTAGAGGAAACGATGGCGGCGACGGCGGGAAAATCTTTAGTATCATCGGCAACGAGGTAGACGCCACCATTGAAGATGAATACATTATCCAGTACAGTATAACCTTGAGCAACCAGAGCAAGTCAACAACGAGGGCAAGCACACCAGATACTCAGGAGGCGCACCAGGAGCATGCTTCAGAATTTTGGTCTCGGGGACGTCATCTCGCCACCACTGGAGGGCTTGGTCTACTGGGACTTCGCCGAATAGCTTGCCTGCCACCTTGCCTACTTCTCTTCTGTTAGCCCAAGTCGCGCCATGTCGATCCGTGCCCGCTCGTTGACTTCTTTCATCACCATTGCCTGCTACGTGGCCTTCATCCCATCCCCAGTCACCATAGATGGCAAGTTCAAGCTTGTCTCGCCAGCCCGAAGGTTTTCGACCATCACTACCTATTGTTCTGGTCTTTCCTAGGCCGATCCGAGTGAATACTGCACCACTGGTGGCAACTGAGTCGACGCCGAGAAGTTGGAGAGAAGATTCTAGATTATAAGCGAGTATGTATATGACAATGCAGAAAAGAAAGAGAGTGGTTTCTCGTCGGTCAGGGGGACTCAGTAAGCCCATGGGTGCAGGTTTAGGGATAGGATGCGTGCTGTCAAACTGATTTCAAGTATATGATATCAACAAGGTCAAACAGGAGGCACATTCTCACACGAATCAGGTCAACGAAGAGTTAGCGGGATGTTGGTCGAATTATGGCTGGTAAATTGAGTAGAAAACGTCCCGTACAGGTAGAAATACATTGATACAAAGACCACAAAACGAACAGCAAAGAATATAGATTAAACAATGAAATAGTAAACAGCAATGCACCTCTATGCCTCCTCGCCCTCCTTCTTGCCCTTGCTTGACTTGCTGGGCAGTAGCTCAGCAGCAATGTGGGGCACAACACCACCCTGCGAGATGACAACATCACCAAGGAGTTTGTTCAGTCTACATAAGCGAAATGAGCAACACAATCGGAGGATATCGGTAAAAGATGTGCTTACTCCTCATCGTTTCGGATCGCAAGTTGGAGATGACGGGGAACGATACGTTGTTTCTTGTTATCACGAGCGGCATTTCCTGCAAGTTCGAGAATCTCAGCAGCGAGATATTCAAGGACAGCAGCAAGGTAAACTATGAGAAGCTGTGTCAGAGGGGATTTGATGACTCAATGATGAACATACCAGGTGCACCAGCACCAACACGTTGTGCGTAGTTGCCCTTCTTGAGGAGACGGTGGACACGACCAACAGGGAATTGGAGACCCGCCTTTGCGGAACGGGACTGAGACTTTCCTTCGCCGCCAGCCTTGCCGCCCGAAGAAGACTTTCCGGATTTTCCTAGATGAAAGGTTAAAAACCTTTATAAAAAAAGGTGGGTTTATGGAGTACACACCCTTGCCAGACTAGAAAAGGGAAAGTCAGCACAGATCTCAAAGTAATTAGAGCATGAAAAACACACCATTTCTGTTTTGTTAGAGTAAAGGGGATGAGATTGGTATGAGGGGACTTTGTGGTAGTGGGGGATGAAGAACGGTGGATCAAAGAGCGAGTGAGCGCGTCAATTTATATGTTTGTGGAATGTGCATCACGTGACAGACGCGGTGAAAATGGCACGCCAGTCGCGACTTGGATTCAACAAGATGTCTTTGTTTGCTTGGCCAGTGCGTCGTCTCCCAAATCACTGTCGCCCCTTCTCTTTCTCTTCCCTCGTCCGCAACGCGCCCAAGTCAACACCGAACCCAGATCCTCTTACTACCATTGAAGGCCCCGATGCTCCTAGTAAAGATACTTTGCCACCTCTCAGCCGTCCACTTGGTGTCCGAGAACGGCCGACGACCCTCATCAAAAGCACAACAGATAGGCTGAAGGAACTTATGGATACAGACGTCCGCATGGCTCAGCGCAGGCATCTGTTCGTTACTATAGTGTCTCTACTTGGATGTATGTTGACCATAGTCATCATTAGAATAAAGGAGGCCAGTGTTGGCTACTTTCACGACCTGAATATGACTCGTAAACATGGTGGCAAAACATGGATTGCACCAAAAGTGCTCATCCGCGAGGATGTAAGTCTCTTCTACATATGCATCTTGCAAGAAATGAATACCTGGCACAGAAAGCCTTGTACCTGCCAAACGTGACAGGCAAGAGTCTAGATGATGGCTCGAACAAAAACTCGACAGAAATGCTTTTTGGCAAAATTACCGTGCTCGCCATGCTTAGCACAAAGGTTTCCGAAGTGAGTCGTCGTCCCCTTGAGAAGTAATACATTCGACCTAACCGTCATTCTAGATTAATGCAAAGGGCTTTATCGACCCCACACATGCGCGGTATGCCTCACATCCACTCTACCAGTACGTTCAGGTCAACCTCCAGGAGAACGTCCTCAAGTCTTTCCTGGTCAATATCTTTTTGAATTCTCTCCGCAAGGTAATACCAAAGGACCTGCAACCAACGTATCTAGTATCCAGTCAAAACATGGAGTATGTGCGTGATGCTCTCGGGATGACAAACACGCGGGTCGGCTACGTCTTCTTGATTGATGAGAACCTCAAAATACGATGGGGGGGATGTGCAGATGCAACTGACGAAGAAACCCGGTCACTAGAAAGTTGTACAGGTGCCCTACTCAAACGTTTGGAGCGGAAGAAGAAGATGAAAGGACATCCATCAACAGCATCGGAGCCGACAGGGAATGAGTCTAGTTAGACATGTAATTATTGCTACCACAGAATAATAATCTAAATCCACGTACTGACCACGACGCAATTGTTTGTGGCTGTGATGCATCGTGTTTGGGTATGTTGGGATCGGACGTGGCGATATGGACTTTGCCAATTAATACGTAGACATAATCTTTTCTCTCCAACAATGTCCTCCCCAGCGCAACAGCTCCCTCCCGGATGGGCTGCAGAATGGTATACCATCTCATTGTTCATCATAGAATATCAATTCAAATTTTTGTAGGAACCCTGAGCATCAACGATATCTATTCGTTGGTTGGTTCATGTCCTCTTCTCGTTTCAACATTTCCTGACTCTAGATCAACAGAAACCGCGACTGGACACACCCAATGGGAGCCGCCTGTTGCTCAGCAGCAGCCCCCAGTGCCTTCAGATACTCCTCCAATCTCTAGCACTGCGCCGGCCCATCACTCCAAAAGGCGTCAGTATGCTGCTGGCCAGACTCAGGCCTACTATGGGGCCGCCGAATCTGCACCTGACCCCAGTTATGCTGCACCTGGTCTCCAGCCCCAACCTGTCGGCGGCCAACTCTTCACCCCCGGTCTAGCAGTCGAGAATCAGTTCCAAGCACAGCAAGGACAAGCAACTATCCCGGGCCAACCTTCGTACTACGGCCAGCAGCCTGAACAGCAGCAACAGCCCTACGTAGATCCCTCCGCGTACGGCCAACAGCCTCAGTACATCCAGCCAGGTGTTGATGCACTTGCGGGGCAGTTTGGTCAGATGGGCATCGGCGGACAAAAGCAATTCCAGCTATACACGACTAACCTCCTTACGTCTCCCCCTGAACCTCGCGAACTGCATCGACCACCACCCGAGATTCGCCTTCCACCCAACTCGTGTATATCACCTTCTCCTTTGGCGAACGCAGACCCGTCGTACCAGCGCTGCACAATTAATGCCATTCCGACTACGTCATCATTATTAAACAAGGCGAAAATTCCACTTGCTCTGGTTCTGACTCCCTATCGCTCCTTAAAGGAAGGCGACGAAGCCGTTCCTGTCGTGACGGACACCGTTATCGCGCGTTGTCGTCGTTGCCGGACGTACATCAACCCCTATGTCCAATTTATCGATGGTGGAAACCGGTGAGTCAAACCCAGCGCTACATAATTTCGGTTCGCTGACGCAGAGGTAGTTGGCGTTGTTGCATGTGTAACATGTCCAATGAAGTTCCTCAGTTATTTGATTGGGACCAGGCAAGGAACCAACCTGGTGATAGGTGGCAGCGTGCCGAACTGAACCATTCTGTTGTCGAGTTTGTTGCTCCTACAGAGTACATGGTTCGCCCACCCCAGCCCGCTGTATACGTCTTCCTTATCGACGTCAGTCATGCTGCAGTACAGTCAGGTGAGTTATTGGATCTATCCCCTAAGAGTCCATGCCTCATCAGTTATATATCTGAAGGTATGGTTGCCACTGCTACCCGCACAATCCTCGAGAACCTCGATCGAATTCCCGACGAAGATCAGCGCACCAAAGTTGCCCTCATCTGTTATGATACCTCCCTATACTTCTTCTCCATTCCAGTGAGCCATTTGCCGTTTTCCCCATGTGCTGTATCTCACTAGCATCCTAGCCGGGTTCCGAATCCTCCATGCTCGTTGTCTCGGACATCGAAGATGTTTTCCTGCCTAAACCTAACGACCTTCTGATCAACCTCGCTGAATCTCGCTCTTCATTAGAGACTTTGCTGGGCAGACTCAATGATATGTTCCAAGAGAATAGCATTATAGGCAGCGCGATGGGACCTGCCCTGCAGGCTGGATTCAAGCTAATGGTATGTCGTTTCTGGTGTGAATGATTCATGAATGTTGACCAAGTTCCCTAGTCTCCTATTGGTGGCAAGATTATTGTCCTTGCTTCATCACTTCCAAGTGTCGGTGCAGGTGCCCTCAAGAACCGTGAAGACCCCAAGGTTCTCGGTACTGCCAAGGTTATTTCAGGCTCCCCCTTGTCAGAGACTTGTTACTGAAACATTTGTTCAGGAATCTGCTCTTCTTCAGGCCGCGTCACCTTTCTACAAGACCTTTGCTATTGATTGCTCGAGGGCCCAAGTTTCTGTAGATATGTTCTTATTCAGCCAGGGCTACCAGGATGTCGCCAGTCTTGGTATGGATATATCAATTTTAGAAGTCAGACTGAAGTACTGATAAATGCACATAGCCTGCCTTCCTCACTACACTTCTGGCCAGACATACTACTACCCTGCGTTCAATGCTGCAAGACAAGAAGATGCACTTAAGTTTGCTCGCGAATTTGGTGAAGTTCTGGCTATGCCAATTATGTTGGAGGCTGTCATGCGTGTTCGTGCCTCACGCGGTGAGTATTCTCTTGGTCTTATCCCTTCCCTTTCTCATATACTTCTTCATACACAGGTCTCCGCATGTCCTCCTTCCACGGCAATTTCTTCGTCCGCTCTACTGATCTCCTCGCCATGCCCGCAGTTCCACAAGATCAGTCCTATGCGATCGAAATCCAAATTGAAGAGGCCATTACCACACCCTTTGTCGTGTTCCAAACAGCTGTCTTACACACCACATGCTACGGCGAACGTCGCATCCGTGTCGTCACCCTCGCCTTGCCTACTACAACTAACCTCTCTGAAGTATTTGCTTCAGCCGACCAGGTTGCCATTACGACGCTACTCGCAAATAAGGCCGTGGAAAGATCTTTGACCCATAAGCTGGAGGATGCGAGGGACTTTGTTTATCAGAGACTTGTGGACATTCTCGTTGCCTACAAGACTAGCATGACTTCGGGTGGTGCTGGTGCAAGTGCACAGCTAGCTATTTCAGATAATCTCAAGATGTTACCGGTGCTTGTTTTGGGCCTGCTCAAAAATGTGAGTTGAGTTTATTTTTCTGTGTACAATTTCTGATGTGCGACTTGTGATAGGTTGGCATTCGCCAAAGCGCGCAGATTCCCCCCGATATTCGCGCATACGCTCAAGCTTTGCTAACATCCTTACCTTCCCAGCTGCTCGTCCCATACCTCCACCCAACATTCTACTCACTGCATAATATGCCTCCTGAGGTAAGTTTCGCCCACGCGATGTGAGCTAGCAGAGGGCTGAGTACCTGATAGGCTGGTACGGTCGGCGAAAGTGGTGTCATCCTACCACCGGCTCTCCCCTTGACTTCGGAACGTCTCGAACGACATGGTCTGTTCTTGATTGAAGATGGTCAAACGATATTCCTTTGGATCGGGCGCGACGCCGTACCGCAACTCGTTATGGATGTCTTTGAATTACCAAGCTATGATGTCTTGCGCGGTGGCAAGGTCAGTAACTACTCAAATCCCCTGTCCATATTACTTACCTTGATTCATCACAGATCACTCTTCCTGTTTTGGATAATCCCTTCTCTCAGCGCATCAATGCCATCGTGCAGAAAATTCGTGAGATGCGACGTGGGGTGTACTACTCCCACTTATACGTTGTAAAGGAGGACGGTGAACCTCCGTTGAGGTTGTGGGCTCTCAGTGCACTCATCCAAGATCGTGCGGACGTGCTACCGAGCTACCAACAGTTCATATCTTCGTTGAAAGAAAAGGTAAATACCACATAAAGTGTGTTTTTTTGCGAAAATCGCGACTCGATGTGTTGGATGGGGTGTGTGTGTTTACGTTCGGAAGGGGGCTGGTGGGCTGGGTTATTGTGGGAGGTTTGTGATTCCTTTCTCCGTGTCTATATATCTTTACTGCTGTGTTGTGGATATTATAAAAACAGTCACTGACATGCTCTTGTACTTTCGTTTAGGTTTATACAGCCGGGAGTAACGCTTGGTAGTAGTTAGATTGGTGTGAGGTGATACTAGTGATTTTTCTTTTCTGCCTTCAGTCTTCGTGGCTTATAAAATCGGATCTCGTGGTTCATTATGTTTGGTCCGTCATGAGTGCTGCCAATGAAGAATTCCAAACCGACTCGAACCGCGCAATGTATCGACACGATCTTGCAAGTACTATACAAGGCACCGCCCCAAATCAATACTTCTAGGCTGAAGGAGAGATTGGTCGTTATGCTACTACTGGGACCACCCTTGAGATTGCTACGCCCTAAATTCAAGGCACAGTACAAGTTCTCCTTCGGAGCAAGTTCCGTCGTACCAAACCCACAGCCCCAAAGTCAAAGACCAGGGTAACTCGAATTGCTGCCCCATTGAGAAATACTTCAAAAAGTGCACCCTTGGAAAATTATCAAAAATGCGCAGGCTGGTTCTTGATTTTCTCTATCTTCCTCCCAATAAGAAATGATCAGACTGTTCACATCCTAAGCATCTATCAAACACAAACGTACTAGAATGAAGGACGAGAAGCCAGTAGCAATGACTGTGAACGTAAAAAAGGATATAATAATTGAGCCCAACGACGACGATGAGGTCACACCTTGGGCTTGATCTCTCCCATCATGTCCCGCCCCAATAAAGCTGACAAACTACCGTCCCGCTCTCCCCTACAGGGGCGTCGCCGGCCGCCTATGCGTCTCGCCTCGCTCGGGACCAGTGGCCAAAGACTCCCAGGCCCATCTGCAAACCGTCGCGCGTCTGTGTCAGGGCTTACTGCGGCCTCCAAAAGCCAGCGGTCATCCAAAACAACCCATAGGCTCGTTGTGCTCCCATCTGCACCACAGACACGGCCGCTCATATTACCTGAAGAAGAGGACCTCACCCTTGGTGTAGAAACCGATGGCGGAGTGCGAGAGTACAAGAGCGAGGCAGAGCGGATGACCAAGGAGCAGCGTAAACGGGCGGGATTCAAGCGCCTTACTGCGTACTGTGTTGCAGAATCATTCAAATTGAAGTTACTGGCACCGTTTTTAAAGCGAGAACATAATGTTTCCCCTCGCATCTTTGACGAAGCTTTGTATGCAGTGCGTGCCCACTTGATGTCCCGTTATCTCATTGACACCTTGTCAAGATGTACCATCTACCCCTTCTACCCGGCTACGGCCCAAACGCGAATCTACGCTCGTCGGTCCCTGCACCTGTTTCCCAAGGTATTTCCTACTTGTCAGCTCTATCGGAGGCCGAAGAGGACGGTTACCAAGGCACTTATTTCACTCAACCCATGCGGCGGTCCTCCTCCGAGCGGCGGGATGGATACATATCCTCTACTTCCCCTGTTCAAACACGGAAACTTCATCCATCTACCCCTCCCACCCCCGATGTCCTGCAACCATCAGCCTCGGACGTCAACCCAGACTTGTCCATGTCCAGCAGCGGTGCTATCCTGTCAGAAACGGAAACCTGGTCTGACACCGAGCCGGCTACGTCTTCCAGCTGGAGAGCCCAGAAGGACGTTGAGATAATCCCTCCCACACCAGGACCATCTGAAGATGATGTTGCTGAGGTCGTGTTCTTCGAATATGGCGTCGTCGTATTTTTTGGCCTAACGGAATCGCAAGAAAAGGATGTTATTGAGGACATCGAGAAGGCAGGAATTATGAAGCGAAAGATAAATGAAGATGACTGGGAAATCGAAGAGTGTCATTTTGCCGTATGTCAATGACAAACTAAACACTATCAGCATCTGACCTGTCAAACCCCCACTTAGCACGATCCTCATATCTCCTATCCTCGAATCTATAACGACTTCTTCAGTGCGTCTCTTCGCTTCCACCCTTCCCGCATATGTCAAACTAATCATAACTCACAACCCTGACTGATAAAATCTTCGCAGCACTCAAATCCCGGTCCCACCTTCTCAAACTATCAATAGCACACGCGCTAGCACAATCGACGCTCCTAGCGCACTATGAGACCATTGCACAGCGCGTCCTCTCCTCCCCTACAACACTCACTATACCCCGACAACTGGCTGATTCCGGTGGTTTAAAAATGCGGCGCCACGAAGCTCTCAAATTGACAGGTAGCCTTTTCAAACTTCGCCGCGACATCAATCTCGTGTCCAATGTCCTGGATGTACCAGAGTTATTCTGGAGCGAGGCGAGTTTGAAGGACTTGTATGATGCTGTAAGGGAGTATATGGAGATTGGACCGCGCGCGCAGGTACTCAATGAAAGGTTGGGTGTGGCGAGTGATTTCGTGAGTCTTCCGTTCCGTCTATTCTGGTTCAGATTTAATTAACCTTTTTGTGTGTAGCTCGACGCTATCCACGACCACTTGAATAATAATGCTATGGATCGCATCACTTGGATCGTCATCTGGTATGCCCCCCTTCGTGTCAACGGGTTCAAGGCTCACCATGTTCGATAGGTTAATTGTCGTCGCTATTCTAGTCGAGCTGGTACGTCGTAATTGCGTCCCACAAACCTGCTATCTCAACTAATTTTTTCTTCCAGGGAGAGGTTTTGGCGCGCCTCATCTTCCATGCTGCTCTCGGCGACAAAAAAACCGATGTTGCAAAAGCAGCAGCGTCTCTCGCATCCAGTATATCACGCACTTCATCATCTCCCGTATCAAAAGAGGACATATTACGGACATTGGAACATCTATTGCCTCCACAATATTCTTGAGTTCCCTTGGATTGGTTCTTATATCATAGACTCCTGTCCTGGGACACTTACTTCTCCCTTGCGTCACTTGTATACATTATATATCAGTCAATATAGTTCAGATCTTATGACCGCGTCTGTTGGAGTCCACAAATCCCCAAACCAATTGGAATAACAATTGATTAGCCCCAGGGGCATCTAGAACTCCCGTGACGAAATTCCATGTCATGCGCAATGTATAGCAAGTCAGACACTGGAGAATCGTGACGTCAAGCTCCGCTGAGGATCCCTGAAGATATATAATCATTCGTAGATGAGCCCAATTGTCCGCACCAAAGACTATCTAAATCATGTCCAGCGACAATCCTCCTAACCGATTCTCCAACCTCTCTGAGGAGATATCTGCCGGCGACGATATCGCGCCTCAGGAAAACGAAGTGCACATCACCGAAGGGCACAAATATAGTTACGTTCCAGATTCCCATCATTCCCGTACGTTTTCATCCTCGTAAAGCTGAATGTACGCTGACCTTGTTGAAGGTTACTACGCGGGCGCGGTACGGAATTCTTTTTCCATGGTGTGCAATGCCTTGTGTTAATTGTATGATAGGGCGAACCTACGGGCACCTCTCCTGACGGACACCATACGCGAAGCAAGGCCCATCCCTCAGCAGATACTACGAAGTCAGAGGGAACGGCTAAAGATCAGAAAGCCTCACAAGAGACGAAGTAATTGGAGAGCGATACTGACCCCCATGATAATGTTCATTTTATACATTTTATGCGATGATTCTCATTTGTATATGAATAAAGTCCGTGTCACTGTTACCGACAATTGATATGAGTAAGATTTGACAAGAGTGAAGGTGAAAGGAAAGTCCTGACCAAGCCAGCAGAAACGAATACCGGATATTGGTGATTCCTCAGGCCTCAGCATCGGTGAGAGGGGTACCCCGCCCCTAATTGTGTAGTGCATTGTGAGGAAGCTCATACTTGATAAGCGACACGGTCTTGAAATTCGGACACTCTTGAGCAAGGTTGGTTAGACAAGGCATATCAAGTCCTAATAGCTAAATGACTTACTAATGAATCGTACACTTAGGGAAGAGGCACCTATCATGAACGCTGGCTCAGCCACGCCAGGAATGTGGAATTGCCGTAATCTACAAGTTGCCTGTGGCCTTGGATTATGCTGCAACTATGTACAAACATGAATTGTAGCGTGCGGTAAATAGACAAGGAGGATCCGAAGAATAACTCGGGAAATTTGAGAAGACAGAAACCTTGGTCGAAGAGATCTGGACGCTCCGAGTGAATAAAACATCCATAAATGACCTTCCACCATAATCCATCCAGCCTCTTGTTTTAGATGCCGGTACTACACTGGAGCCAGGGAAACGCAACTGATACGCGCATAAGCAGTCCCTCTGAAGCCAGCAACGAAGGCCCGAAGAAATCCTGGATGAGAAGCAGGGGAGGAGAGAAATCCAGGAAGCCGTAATGGTGACATCGCGTTGATCAATAGCGAATTGGTGGTATAGGGTCAGCGCGGACCGTAGAAAGGTCGGTGGCTCCGTCTAGATCTTCATCCAACTCTCCTATCAAGATTCTACAAGATGCGTCAGTGGAACTCTCGGAGGCTTTGCCCAAGCGGAGTGGAACACCTACATCATATCCCCTTTGACAAGATACAGACCCAACGGGATCTCTTCTACGCCATCTTCCAGGCTGAACACGCGTTCCTTGGAGTCCGAGAGAACGATATTAGATTTCTGGTCAAAGCCAGCTAGGACGCCCTAGGATCGGATATGTGAGTGAGGTGGGATCTACAGAGTTGGGGATGGGACCAACCACAATGGCACGACCATCCTGGAGGACAAGAAAGACGCGGCGGTCGACATAGCCCTGTAGGCTGGACATGGCGGCAGCGAAAGGACACCTTTTGTCGCCGTTGTTGAGGGCGATGAACAACAATCCAGCCGTTCAGTCGATATTCTGCGATTAACAGCCGGATGTCTCCGAATTTGCTCAATTAGGCAAAGCTAATCAGCCTCGACGTCACTCAACTATAAGTACCCCTTATACCAGGGATGCACGAAAAGCTGCTAGGGTGTAGGCTGGTGAAGGTGGGCCATAAGTATTCTTACAGAAAAAAATGGAGTTGTCGGATAATCGCACTGTGCAGACGACAACATGAAACTCGGGACGTTTGCTGGCCTAAGAGCTATTTGCAACGCTTGTGAGAACTTAGCAGGAAGACACCTAGTGCAATCATCAACGGACACGCCTCACCGATTGCGATGTGGGTGGTTTTACCCTTCCTTACCGTCACCGGAGGACACAAGTGAAATGGCCCCCAGTCTCACAAATATCCGGAAGATCTTTGGTAGGGCACTACAATGAATATATGTACCCACAATTGGTTATAAACATCGTTAATTGGGTGGTTCAGATGTGTTTAGGTAGTCAACGAGTCAGACTGGGGGACCCTTTGTAAGACGTACGTGGTTAATAGCTCGCTGGGATGGGGAAGCGATAATGTTCCCAACCCCGAACTAAATCACTCCAAAGACCGTAGTGTCCCGACTCGGAGATTCTAGGATCCTAAGGACGGGGATTGGCACGGAAGGGGTCCCTTAAACTCCCTCAAGTGTCGACTCTTCACCAGTCGGGCTTGTCGGGACCAGTGCCACAATCCTCGATAAAACATGATAGAGAGTAGATGAAACACAAGACCCGGCTACTGCGCGAGCACGAGGCCAAGGGACCTTGCCTGTAATGGGCAATTCCAAGACTACCTATCAAGATACTCAAACTCAGAACGAGCCAGTCTCGATACCTTCTGGCCTTTGGGAGATGAACACTTTATCTCCCAGGCTTAGCCAAGTTCTTCCCTGTTTTGTGAGGAGGTCGAACAGATTTAGAGCACAATGTACCTCCGACATCGGTAGTGTTTGACTGAGAAATACGAACGCGTTCTCCGTTCGGTGGAGGAGAGCTCGTTCGTCCGCGAAATCATAGACATGTTGACCAACCAACTCAGAATACTGACGGGAGTGTTACATACTATATGTTCATTTAATTGCGGGAATCTTGCGTTCTTTCTTCATCAGCCCCGGTATTGGGGAGGATTTCGAAACTAACCCTTTGTGATTGACTCAGAGGTAGTCAGGAAACAGCGACGGGCCCGTGGGCGAGCCGCAGAACGTGACGGACGGGTCTCGAAAGATGAACAAGGGGTGTCCAGCCAAGGAAAGAGTTGATGCAGCGCCCTCCTAACATGTGGCGTAACCTATTCTGAAAGGTGTACACGGGTTACTTATGAATCAAGCGAATGGTTCGATAAACCGAACATAGGGTGCGCTAGCCAGCAGGACTTGGCGCAGAGCTTCAAGATTTTCCTTACGCAGAAGATATAATGTTTAGGAATCTCATGTTGCTGGAGTTATTCTATGGATAACTCTGGAAGGAGATCTTTCATGATGGATGAGAAACTCCCTAGCCCAATCCTTTTCTCTACACCTCCGTACTCTCTAGAGATCTTCACCAAAACCAAACGCGTGGATAGTATACTTTGCTCTAGACTCCGAGATATGTATAGCCGAATAGTAGCTCTCCCAGTTCAATCATGCATAATTCGCCGCTTTATCCTTGGAGCGCTCCATGGCTACGTGAACGGAAAGGAAATTGCTCAGTAAGCTAGCATCTTGGATCAAGCTAGAAGAACATACGATTGTAATGGAGGAGCTTCTCAATGAGGTCGACATGAGTCAAGACCATACGTCTGCAGCAATATCTTTTGAGCTGTAGCTCATCAAGAGCGTCACTAGACATATGGGAACGAGAACTTGTGGTGAGTTTCGACCATACAGAAGACAATAAAAGGCGAACCCCTCGCTCATGTCGTTTGCTAGCAATTCTAGATAGGCATTCCACTTGTCGCCAATGACTTTTCCGCACGAGAAACACCGGACTGGGATGATCTACAAGTCATGTTTGTGAGCATATGTAAAGAAACAACAGATGCTCATGTTCGTACCATTTTGCCTGGGTGTTGTTTGGAAGAGAAGTGTCTGCTTAGTCAGCCCGAAATCTCTGAATTATATAAAGTCGGGTAATTTTGAGATTTATTCTCCGGCTCTTGGATCTGCGCAGTCATGCTCAGATGAAAGTGGACCCCCGTCAGGGGCAACCCGCGGCGTGTTGGTATAGTGAAATACTACACGCTGTCTCCTTCGAGGAGGCTCCTCATGATGAGGTACCAAGCGATGTCGCTGTTCCGCGAAACGCGAGGCCCCAATGAGCAAGGAAGCTCATAGTCAGCACACCAGAGAGACTCACTGAAGTCCATGTGCCACCTGCTCCTCACCATGGAGTGGTAGTCAAAAACCTGCAGGAAAGGGACTGAATCCCCTTTCCTCTCGTCATCACCTTCAAACAAACGGGCTTGAATAAAACCATGCCAACTCTATGGCGTTCGTACATATGATCTGCAGGGTGTCAAATAGCTCGGTCATCCACCGTGGTGTTTTCCTGATTGCCTCAGACAAACAACCCACGCAACGGGCTCCGAATTCCAAACCTAGAATCTATGTTACCTTTGCGACACACTCTCAGCAAGAGAGCCGTAGGAGCTGGCGAGTGTTTCATCTTCTACATCCCAAGTTAATCACCAGTTCAGGAGCCTTCATTGAAGATAGTCGAATTAAACCTCTCTTCCCTTAACAGCCCTATTCTTCCCATAACCATTGTCGTGCTTGCACCTTGTCAATTCCCAGAGGTATATGAGGCCCCCTTTACAATTCACAATGGATTTTTTAACCCGTATCACGGTTGGGTCGCCAGATGGCAAAGGGTTGGTGTGCACAGCGGCCTCGTGTCGAGCCCAAAGACCTAGCGTTCTCGATTATGTGGCCGCGGCCGTTCCTATTATGCGGCTGTCTCACTCTGTACGTTATTTCCTCGTAGTATCAAACTCCCGATCTATTAGCTCTGAACGCTACTCCTGGAACGCGAGTATTACTTGAGCTCTAACTGTCTTCTCGAGTACCGAACCACCGTCGGAGAGAAGTGGTAGACGACACAGTGAAAGGCAGATTTACATGGTCAATTCAATCGGTCTTCTCTTTATTTACAAGTTCTCGTCGAGTTACTAGCCGACCACTATTGCAAATTGTCTACAATTCCCCGGGCCTCCGTGTAGCCACACTGCTCGGCTGCTCCCAATGAATTAGCGTACCTCAAATTTCTGGGGATCGGGGGACCCAATCCTTAAGGCAGAACAGCTGATGGTGGGCTCGGCCATCTGCCGTCTTTTGGCAAGCCAGGTGGCGTTTTTTCAAGCATCATGATGGGAATTGTGATGCAATACTTAGGGCGAAATATAAATTGGCTGTCTTGTCATGATGCCGAGTTATACAATATAGATCAAGAGCCATGGCGCAAAAGCTCGGCAACCAATACTTGCCGACAGTCCTGCACACATTTACGTCAGAAAACGCTGTTCTGTCAAGACATATGCAATACACACATAACCCCTGGTATGAACTCGTTCATACATCGCATTTATTGCGGCGGCCTCGCTGCCACGGCCAGGACGTGCCCAACCTAGGATGTTATCCCAGAATGGACAACTGAAGGAACTGAAGTGAAATGACGATGGGCGGGAAGAGTGGGTTTTTCATATCTCATAAATGGGTTTTCATTCGACCTGCGGTTGCAAAACTCAAATCCAAAACCCATGAGGTGTGTAGGGTGTCGTTGCCCTGCTCGGCGAGCCCCAGGGGTAATGAGGGGGGGATGGAATGTGACCTTCCGCAAGTTTAACGATCGAACGGAAGGATAGGCGGATATGCGGGTAACTCTTGCTGATACGTGGTCAATCCGTGCCGTGGAGCCAAGTTTGTTCTTTGACGGCTCTTCTCTCAGCGTCAGATCTGCAAGAGCGTTCGACGTTTGAGTGGAGACATATATACGTACATGCTTAACTCACGATCCGGGCTCCGGTGTTACTTTTGTGCCGATGCTCGCAAGCGCCATCTACGTCCAAGAGTGGGAGTTTAGACGTCTTGACTAGACAGGCAGCCAAGACCCAAACTCATGGATTGTAGATTTGCCCCCCCTATAGCTCGATTTACGTGGTGAGAAAAACGCGAAGAAAATAGGGAACCCGTCTGTGTGTTGTTTTGTTTCATGAGCTTTGTTCTGCTGGTGAAAGGAGTGTCATGATGGACTTGAGTCTGTAAATGTTGAAACACTCTCGTCGTACCATTCAGGAATCTATGGAGATCCTCACCTTCCTTGATGATCAACATGTAGTTCTGTTGATAACCTATCTA
>QFDT01000588.1:0-31823 GCA_003315915.1 Macrolepiota dolichaula | reverse complement strand
ATCAAAGCAGAGCAGGAGCAAAAATCGTCATATTTACTCACCCCCCCCTCCCCTTCATTTCTGGCACACGACATGGGACACAAATGGAATCCCCAACAACACCGCGACACATCATCGTGGCAGATGTGGTGTTTCCCTACAGACCTTGTACCCCGATCAATATCGAACATACACACCCCTCTTGCCGGGCTCCCAATCACAACTCGCCAAGTAGCTGCTCCCCCTCGCACACTCTCTTTCATGTGCTGCGGACGGTCGCAGTACGACATTGGTCGCAGTATTGATTCATGCGTGAAAATGACTCATCATGTACCTTTTGGATGTTGTGTCAGGGGTACCCAATTATATTTCTATCCATTGTACGAGTTCGTAAAAATGAGGGTCTAGGGGATACCAATGAGAGAGAATAAGGCGGTTAAATTAAGCTACTAAACGACTGTCCAGTCATCGTCAACCAAAAAGGAGAGATAAAAAGCGAGAGTGGTTTGTCTGTCAAAGAAACGATACTACTTGTAGTCCTATCAACGAGCGTACTGGTTTTACTCTTTACAATGGTGTAAAAAAACTGTATGGTCACATCCAAGGGTTAAACGTCATGTCCGAAATGTTATGCAGAGCGAGAGATTAAAGTAATAGAAGGTAGAAACTCAGGTTGACCAAAGTCCAGTATGTGTGTGAATGCATGCTTGTGCATTAAAAAAGGGGGGGGAAAAAGTTCAAGAGAGAAAGTCGATGCAAGTCTATGATTCCGAAAGAATTTTATCAATGGACTGATTCAAAAAGTCCTTTCTAGAGGTGAGATCCGCCTTGGGGAACCGAGAAGCCATAGCCTCTCTCACAGTCCTATCAAAGAGCATGAGCACATCATCCAACAAAAAAAGAGTACGCCAACACTCACTTTTTAGTAACCGTCATCAAATCCTGCGTACTCAAATAGTTTCTCAGAGCCTGGAATAGCTCCTCATCCGTTGGATTCTCCGACATATTCGGCGACGCAAACGGATTCACGCTTGTCGCAAACGAGAACGTTGACATAGGTCGCTGTCCTCCCATCGTGTTCATATTCGACGGCGGCACACCACCAAATCCACCAGCCTGCGACCCACCGAAACTTCCACTCCCCATCATACCCATCCCCATATTCATCCCACCAAGTGGCATCCCGTACATGCTTCCCGTGTTCTGATATCCGAGTGTCGGCATAGTCGGCATAATCGCATTACCTCCGTAATCAGAACCACCCGTAACCGATGGAGGTCCACCAAACGGCATAAACGGAATTTGCGGCAATCCACCACCGTACTGTGACATGGGCTGCATGGGGACGGCACCACTCCGATGCGAGATGTTGCTGTGCGATGCTTGACTCCCGGCTGCAAGGCGCAAGTTCGGGTTGCTATTGTTATTGTACGTGAGATTCGTATCGCGGTAGTAGTCGCCGGCATGGGAGGCTTGGTGGTACGTATGGGGTGATTCTTCCCGCGAACGACCACCATGGCGCGATCGAGGTTTGCTCTCGTAACCGGTATCTTCCGAACGGCGAGATCCAGTTTCCCATGCTTCAGCTTCGTATTCTGGAAACAGGATCACCATCAGTCAGCAACTTGAGAGCTATGACGCAACATGTTCACGTACCGCTGAACTTCTTGAGGGGGATCATCGACTCATCAAACTTCTCTTCTTCGCTCATCAGCACCTTCTTCTCCTTGCCCTCACCAACGACAACACGCGTATTACCCCAGCTGAACTCGTCCATGCACCAGAACGAGTACACAGGGAGGAAGAAACTGTAGACTGGGTACCTGTACAGAACGTGAAATCATAAAGATTAGGATAGGAAACAAATACGTACGATAGAATGTAGACAACCATCCAGCCGACAAGCATAAACTCTCGCTTGAGGATGAAAATGATAGCTTGTAGACCGTACACGACTGCCAACATGATAATGGCAATGCGCGGGAATGCAGCGGCCCGAGAAGCAACGACAACGATAAGGTATACGAGCTGTATAAAATGAATCAAAAATCGATTCTTCTCTCTCAAAACCCAGTCCGAATGTACTCACATAAACGACCGTCGCAGGCAAAATCTAGTTCCAGACAACTTGTCAGACAACCACGTATAGGGGAAAAGAAAGAAAGAAAACCCACGAGTGTACCCAGCAAATCAATGAAAACGAAGAACCTCATCGAGAAACAACAAAAGCCGAACAACTCTGGCAGGAGCACCAGCTCACACAAGTTATGTACCGTCGAGTTAATCCATCGTCTCCTCTGCGAGAACAAAACCCTCCATGATTCGGGAGCCATAGTATGTGCGACGGCGTCTGGGCAAAACTTGGTCTTGAAGGTCGGGAAATGCTTCATCAGTAGTGTCGTCAAGAACCGATCTTCTCCAAGAGAGAACAAATTCTTCTTGTGCAGCGTATCAACGTTAGGTTCCGCGTACTCGTCGATGATCCGGTTGGAGATGATGATGGGTCGACCTTTGTCTGCTGTGCGCACGCGATAGAGGGAGAAACAACCAGGCAAACAAGTGACGGATCCAAAAAGTGATTCGAAAGCCTTGGAAAGGTGGTGCGAAATGTAGTATTCGTAGACTTGGATCATGGTCCACCAAGAGCCTTCCTCGTTTTCGAGTTTAGTTTCGCCACAAATACCGATGATACTGGAGTCGTCCGCGCAGGAGGCGACGAGCCGATTCAACGAGGTCGGGGTGACAGTCTACCCAATGCATCAGCCAACAATCAAAAGAGGACGATGTACAGAAAACCCACCGTATCAGCATCAACCGTAAAGATGTACTCATAAAACGCCGGGTCGATACCAATGACATTCCTCATCTGATGATAGATCTCCAACTCCAACGGAGACATTGGAGCATCGAAATGCACCCTGTTCAGATAGTGCAACATCAGAATTTGCGAGTCTCGCTTGCCGCGGTTACCAGGCTTCGAGCGCTCAGTCGGCTTGCCAACCTTGACCACGACCATATACCTACACAAACCTCCCGTCAGCATCTCTAGAATGAGGTAGACGGGAAACTGAAAACTCACGGCACGACGTGTCCCTCAAATTCGTACAAACCCGAATAGATCTTGCCGTAGTTAATCGCTCTCGAGCCTTCACCAACACTCTTGAACATCAGCGGCTCTGGGTCCAATTTCGGATCCACGCCCAAAATATCCAACACGATCCTTGGCGTCGTCCTATCGTTCCCACTACCGATGATATTCCCATCACAAATGATGAATATGAGTTTCCTCTTATCATCGTAGTTGAGAGCGGCCAACGAGTCTATGGTGCGTCGGAGGGAATCCTCGCCTTCAGTGTAACACGGCACCTGGCAGAGCACGAATTTGTCCTGGTTTTCTGGAGATCGCTTCGAGCCGAGTTGTAACGCAGCCAAGACTATCAAAGAAAGAAAACATTAGGCACGAGGCAGCATGATATATAAAAAAACGCACATTTGAGTCCCATACTGCCCATCAAAATCCCTGAAGCAATCAACAGCATGTAATTCTGCGTCTGGCACCTCGCCGTCTTCCTGAAATCCGTATCGCCGATATAGAACATATTCTTCAGACAGTTGATATGTTGCGCTTTCTTCAAAGGGTCCAGAGCGTCCAAGGCCTTATTGAGCGGTTTCGTGATATCCTGACCCGAACGCTGTTGGAACACATCCGATATACTTTGGTCCAAGAACGCAAATTGCGGTGCGGCGATGTTGGACTGGATATTGAATATATAATCCGTCAAATCATAAAGACCATTATCCCATACACCCCACACTCTGCTTAGATCAGTATCAGTACCTCACAGAAGGAACACAAAACGCACTTTGCAATATTCGTATCCTGAGCATACGCCTTGATAACCTTCCAGTCCCAGACCAACGGGCCCTTCCTGAAATTCCTCATCGTCGGCAAAAACGATTTCGAATACCAATCATCCTGTGACAACCCCTGACTCGGACTCCCCGAACCATGCCCACTCTTATGAATTGCCAGCACCACCGTTGCCGTCACGTTCTTCTGCGCCAATGTCATTGTCCAATCGTCTACCAGATCAGGGCATGCGAGGGGCAATGGCGGAGGGAAGTACGCGGTCATATCCTGTCCTGCAAGTGCATCCAACGTATCCAATCCATTCGACCGAACATTCGGCATATTGGCGTGATCACCAAACACGAAATTCGAAACGTCATAAACAACGCCCTGCACCGCAACCCAGTAGTCGTCCTGCCCCTGATGACCGTTAACCTCATCCACTCTCCACGCCTTGTCAAACCCTGGGCAAAGCAGTCTCCCAAACTCGATGATGTAGAAGATGACGATAGCGTTAAGGAGGAAGATCAACCAGAATATAGTAACCTTTTCCCTCCATGCGAGTTGCACATCCGGGCGTTTCATACGACCAAGCCACTTGAGCAAGAACCCAGGCATCCAGAACGTCGTAGCCCACACCATCCAAAGCCAGAACCGTCTCGACTTCGTCGTGGGTACCTCCTCCACAGCATTCGGCGTCACCTCCTTAACCACCATCTCTTTATTGATCCCTCCCATTGGCGGGGACCCTCCACCTCCGCTAGGCGACTTCTTATCCCAATCCGACCATGCACCCCCCTCGTCCGTCGCTGTTCCCCCAAAACTTCTCGGCGCACCCCCCATATTCGGAGTCTGCAGTCCTCCACCCGCATAACCCAACTCTGGTGCATGCAAAAGGTTATCTGCACTTTCTGCACCGAAATACCCACTCTGTGGTGCCAATCCTCCTGTCTCCTGATGCGTATACTCTGTCCCTTCCTCTGCACCCTCCTCCTCTCCTTCTGCCGAATTTCTGCTCTCCTTCTCAGCCGCACGAATCTGGTCCTCTATACCTTTCCAAGCACCATACGCAACCCAAATACACCTATGCCCAACCATAAAATCCACACCCTCCTTCCACCCATTCGACCTGACGCACTGCCTTATCCTTTCCTCATCTTCCCCTCTCATCCTCCCTACATACCTCTCACAGAACTCCCCGATCTCATAATCGACGACATACTCTACACTCTTCCTAGCTACCAAATCTGGCAAAAGCAGTGCGCGGATCTGAGCTTTCACTCGACGCTTGTCAAACGAATTGGGGGAGGACGAGTCATTGGGTCTGATACAGGATACAGTCCAGGGCCGAGTTTTGTCAAGCGTGGAGAATATCTCGGAAAGTGTGAAGTTGAGTTGAGTGGTTACGGGATGAGTTTTGCCCGGGTCGAGGCGGGGGTGATCGTCCACCGGTGACGGGGTTGTTCCACCGAACGATGATAAAACAGGGGATGGTTGACGTAATGGACGAGAGGAAACTTGTGCTTGGACGATAATGTTTTCGTCTTTACTGTGTCGCTCCGCAGCCAAGCTTGGCCCAGAAAGCAGCTTCGAAACGAAGGGGTCGGAGGATGCACGCAAGAGTGTGACATATGCCGAATCGAGTAAATCAGAATCCTTTTCAACAAACCCTTGAATGTCATATGTTGCGGAGCTAGCGTAATGATTGATTCCGAAGAGGAAGCGATCCTGTGCGCCACTGATGCTCGGAGAGGCGATGTAAGAGGCATGCACACCAAATTTGGAAGCCAGTTCTTGAAGGAGGTCTTCGTCTCTGTGTTCACCACTCTTGCCAGATTTGAATGATGAACAGGATTTGCTGATCATGCCTAGCATACCACCGGATTTCCTCTGTGCACGTTCATTAAGTTGCGCCCCTCGAAGAAGCTCGACACAAGCTCCATTGTCCATTGTTGAGACGTTAGGAAGGGTGATGCCATCACCGGCCAGTTGGCCATTATACCCGACGTTCTCGAAGGTGTGACGAAGGATGTATGAATGAAGTAGCTCATCGTTAAAATTGATGCAGAACTCTTCAAACCCGTTTTGACCGTAAGCAGATACGAGAGGAGTAGCACCTGTGAGAGCAATAGAGGTTGTGCCAGATGGATTCCGGCTTTGGAAACCGGGCTGATCTAGGAAGACGATTTGGGTTGAAGATGGAGGGTCTTTGGCGTTCGGTGCGAGGCGATGGTTGGCTGTCTCGACGACAAAAGCGAAAAGAATACCATACAAGTCTCGGACACAATGATCACGCTGTGCAGCGGCTTGATCGGCATTCAGGAGAACAGTGTATAGCTCCTTCCGAACATAGCTCGTCTTGGTAGTGAGGACTTGTGTGAGATCCTCAGACGAGACGCCTAGGAGACGTGCGGCATGGTCGAGGACTTCCGGAGTTGATATGTAGGCAGCGACATCTTTTGCATCTGGGTCTGCGAACTGAAGGTTGCCTAGAAGCAGGATGGCAACAAGGAGACTAAAAATAGATGACATGTGCTTCTGCTTGAAGCCGAGGGAGCGCATTGCGGCACGCAAATCGCCCATCCCTATTGAATCGTCGCTGAAGGGTCCAGAGGGAAGGCGATAGCAGCCCGATGATGCGAGTAGGGCATAGTCGGAAGCGTCCTCAAGGTTAAAGGCATCCCGCTCCTGAGGGGTAGAGCCAGCGAGTAGCTGGTAAAATACGTGATAAGTACGTTCTTCGTGGGAGAGTCTATTGAGACGGGATTTGTCGAGTCCGTATGTCAGCACTTTTGCCGAGGCTATGCGGCCGCGTTCGTTGAAGTGTAGCTCGAGATACCGGCCGTGTCGGGAGGCGTTGGGGTTCATGAGGGTTTTGGCATTGCCGAAAGAATCAAGCAAAGTGCCGAGAGCCTGAATTTGTTCTGCGACTTTGGCTTCTTTCTTGGAATGGGCAGAAAGCCTGAGGATCTGGTTGACAAAAAGACGGAGACTGGAAGACTTGCCCGAGCCAGTTATACCTCTGACAGATGGATGAGAATGAGCGGGCAAAGTTGGCCGAAAAAGAAAAACGGACCTTGCAAGAACAGCCTGGGACTCCTGGCGCCTGCGCATGAGGAGGTAGACTTTTGCGGCTTGTTCGTAGAGATGGGGCTGAAGTGGCCTTGGGGAGTCTACGACAGGGAGAGATGTATCCTTATAGCAGCGCTCCTCATACTCCCTTGCGCTGACATCGTTAACATTTGCAAGAGACTTGTAAGGATTGACAACGACCAAGTTGGATGTGCCGATGCGGGAGTAGGGGAGGTCGGCGCGAAAGCGAGCCTGGAGGACGGCGAGGATAGCATCGTCGTTTGGGTAGATGGTGGCCTGTGATGAGGAGGAGACAAGGTCGGTGAGGTCTCCCGACGCTGTGGCCTGGTGTTGTGCATTCGCAGCCATGGCTGGCCGACTTGCTTGTGCTGGTCTCTGGACAGGAGAAAACAGCGGAGTGACGGCGACGGCTGACCAAACAGGGGACGCACTCTCACGTGACTTGACCATTCCACGTACCGCATCCACTTTATCCAAGATCACTTTCACAATGCTCTTCGACGTTAACGTGAGTATCACTACTTATCACTCTTCACAATACTCACCTTCACCACAGCGCAAGCTCTTTGCGCGCTCAGATCGCGTCAAGGGCGTCGACTTTCATCCAACAGAGCCCTGGCTCCTTGCGGGCCTCTATAATGGCTCCGTCAATATCTACAACATCGACACAGGCGCAGTCATAAAGTCCTTCGAGGTTGCAGACGTCCCCGTTCGCTGTGTTCAGTTCATCGCACGCAAGAATTGGTTCGTTGCTGGCTCAGACGACTACCAACTCCGCGTATTCAACTACAACACTCATGAAAAAGTTGTTGCCTTCGAGGCCCACCCGGACTATATCCGATGCCTTACTGTACACCCCACTGCTCCTATTGTCCTCACAGGTAGTGATGATATGACCATCAAGGCCTGGGATTGGGATAAGCAGTGGCGCAATATCCAGGTGCCCACAACCCTTGCTTTCTTGATCATATCACTAATTAGTCCTGCAGACATATGAGGGTCACACACATTATATCATGAACATCGCCTTCAACCCAAAAGACTCCAACACCTTCGCAACCGCATGTCTCGACCGCACCGTCAAAATGTGGTCCATCGGCTCCCCCATAGCCAACTTTACCATGGAGGCCCATGACAAGGGCGTCAACTACGTCGATTTCTATCCGGGAGCAGACAAACCATACCTCGTAACAACCGGCGACGACAAGGCTGTCAAAGTCTGGGACTACCTCTCGAAGAGCTGTGTCCAGACCATGGAAGGCCACACAAACAACGTCTCCTTCGCCGTCTTCCACCCCAACCTCCCCATCATCATCAGTGGAAGCGAGGATGGGACCGTCAAAATCTGGAACAGCGGCACCTACCGTGTCGAGCATACTCTCAGCTACGCCCTCGAACGCTCTTGGTGTCTTTCCCTCCGCAAGGACACCAATGAAGTTGCCGTCGGTTTCGACGAGGGTCTCGTCGTCATCAAGGTCTGCCCTTCCTCCTCTCCAAAATCCGACATATCACTCACATCTCACCTCAGCTGGGCCGTGATGAACCCACATTCTCCATGGACCCCTCTGGAAAACTTATCTACACTCGCAACCACGAAGTTCTCTCGGGCAACCTCCAAACCCTCTCCTCCGACTCCTCTACCCCATCCGCAGACGGCGCCCGTATCCCCCTTACAACTAAAGATATCGGCTCGACAGAGCTTTTTGCTACCTCCCTCCTCCACTCCCCCAATGGTCGCTTCGTCACTGTCGTCGGTGACGGCGAGTATATAATCTATACTGCCCTTGCATGGCGTAACAAGTCCTTTGGCTCTGGTATCTCCTTCGCCTGGGCCCCCGATTCGAATACCTACGCCGTATTAGAGAGCAAGACAAAGCTCAAGCTGTTCAAGAACTTCAAGGAACGGAGTGGGGCTGGGGCAGTGATGAAGGGTGCTGGGAGCTTTGCTATGGATGCTATATATACAGGACCGGTGTTAGGAGCCAGGGGCCCTGGGTATGTCATGTTCTGGGATTGGGAGACAGGGGAGGTGGTAAGGCGGATCGACGTCGATGCTAAAAACGTATGCTCTCTCTTTTCACTTCTTCGGTGGTTTACTGACAGAGGATATTCAGGTCTTCTGGTCGACGACCGGCACACTTGTAGCCATCGTCTCTGACGATTCGTTCTATGTCCTCCGCTTCGACCGTGATGCATACCAAGACAAGGTTGATGAAGGCGCTCCGATCACGGATGAAGGTGTCGAGGAAGCCTTCGAGATCGTCGCAGAGGTCAACGACAGGTATGTTGCCGCAACCTTTGTCACTGCATTCACCTACTCAACTCCAATTGCAGCGTGCAAACTGGCAAATGGATAGGCGATTGCTTCATATACACAACACCCAACCGTCTCTCCTACTTCATCGGCACCGAATCATACACGATTAGTCCATTCGATAGGTTGATCCGCTCCTCATTCACAATCATCAAACCTTACTGACTTGAGAATTGCCAGTCGCCTATACCTCCTCGGCTATATCCCCTCACACAACCGCGTCTACCTTGCCGATAAGGACCTCAAAATCTATGGCTACAGTCTCTCCCTCATCGTCGTCGAATACCAAACAGCCATCCTACGAGGAGATACTGAGGCCGCCGCCTCCCTGCTCCCCACAATTCCAAAAGACCAAGTAAACAAAGTCGCTCGATTCCTTGAGGGACGCGGTACGCACTCCCTTTGGCAAAATTGCAATCATTTTCACTCATTTATTGATCCACCCGTTTATTTATTGTAGACATGAAGTCCCTAGCCCTACAAATCACACACGACCCAGACCACAAATTCGATCTAGCACTATCACTTGACGACCTAGACACGGCACACAACATCATCCTACACTCTATCCCCCCGACCGAAGCCGAAGTCAAATGGAAAGCTTTGGGTGACCGCGCGCTAAGCGTCTGGAGATTCGACCTCGCCAAAGAGAGTTTTGCAAGGGCAGGGGATTTGGGGAGTTTGTTACTCATCGTCGTCAGTCTCGGGGATCGAGCAGGAGTCGAAGGAGTTGTTGAGAAAGCCAGTGCGTGCCTTTTGTTGTGTTTTTTTCTTCCTTTGTGCTTACCTGGTTTGTGGCTGTTAGTTGAGAAGGGCCAGAATAATCTAGCATTTGCGGCGCTTCTGCAACTTGGGCAGCCTGAGAAATGCGTAGATTTGTTGACTAGGACGGGTCGCGCACCGGAAGCGGCGTTGTTTGCTAGGACGTATGCGCCTAGGTATTGTTCATATATTCAAGCTTGATTTGGAATGTCGGCTGATAGAAATTATAGTAAAGTCCCTGATGCGCTTGCTGCGTGGAAATCCGAACTCAAGACAAAAAACCGGTCGAAGTTGGCTGGAGGGATCGCAGACCCGGAGACGAATCCAGAATTGTTCGAGGAAGGATGGCAGGAGGCGTTACAGAGAGAGAAGGGGGTTGGGGTGAGGGAGGGTGTGTTGGTTGATGTTCAGAAGGCGCAGGCGCAGACGGGGGAAGAGGACGAGGAGAGTGAAGAGGAGGAAGAGGAAGAGGAAGAGAGTGAAGAGGAGTGAAGGGGAGCAAGTTTATTCGAATTTTCTTTTCTCGTAGTTGGAGGGATAATGTCATTTTTCTTGGGAGGAACCATATTGATGCGAGTCATGAAGGATTGTGCTCATGTGCAAATGGGGATTCGAGTGTGCCGATAGGTTTGAAAGTGTGTTCTAAAGAGCCTAGGGTTCGGAAAATGTGGATGGTTCACGCGCCTCGCGGCCTGGCTCTGGGGACTAGACACGCATCAAATTATTATTAAAGCTGAGTTTTTGGTCATACCACTCACTGAGGAGTTTTGTGCTGACGTCTGTGCCGGTGTCAAGGCACCGATAGATAGAGCACCAGGGGGGGGCTATCGGTCAAGGTGATCGGTTTTAGAAATTCGAAGACAATGATGTGAGATCTTCCACATAAATCTTCTTCTACGTCAAGAATTCCTACTTTTGTTCGAATGCGGAGAGTCGTATACATGAGATCCTGATTTCCATATATCACCGGTAGATTTTTGGCAAGTTGAATAAGCTCCACCTCCGATTTGCGCCATTGTTCCGGATGGGATATCTTGACAGCTACCTTCGTCCCGTTCATTCGCCCTTCCAGAACACACGTTCCACGGCCGTACAAAGAAATGCGCCGACAAATGGGCTTTTCTTGAACATTCACTGTCACCTCTTGTCTGTTCTATGTTGATATTGCCATGATCATGCTCTTTCGGACAAAGCTCCGCATGGATTCCACAGCCCACAAAGCTGAATCGGGAAAAAGCAACAATCAGATTAACGAACTTCTCAAAATCGGAATTCGCGTCGATATCAATCTCGTCCGTCCTAGTTGCCCCCTCAAGGTCCAACCAGCAAACAGTGACTTTTCCATCTGAAACGGGTTATGAGAACGTCCAGTACAGTAACAAGATTGAACTTACCACGCATCACAATCCCGATGGAATGAGTCTCATAGGGGCGGCTTGAGAGAAGAACCACAGTGTAGATGCCAACTTGCAGGACTGGGGCAAGGCAATAACCCAGGCATACACCTAGGTACTTCCCTGCGGTTACCCAGGTATAACACGGCTACCCAGGTACCAACCTCGACGACTTTTATGGCCATCCAGGTATACCTGGGTGGATACCTGGGTAGGTAGCTGAAACGTTAGCCACCTGGGCTATCGCAAGGGACCTGGCCAACCTGACGGGAAGCGGCTAGTGGGCACAAGGAGATTGCTGGGAGAGGTATTGCGGACTGTCTTCTGTATTTTATGAGGCGGCTCTGATTGAGCAATATCGGGATATAGTTGCCTCTTGGTTTCGAGAGGCCTCTCTGAGATAACTGAAACAGGTACTCGATATTCCTTGATCACTCTTTAAGTCGTTAATGACCTTCTGCAAGGTAGTCGATATATCCGATCTGAGATCCGTGCAATGACCCAAGGAGTCGTCACGCGAATAATAATCAAGATTCAAGGCCTGCAATCAGCCTCAGGTTGAGATGTTGATCGAAACCCATTTTCAACTTGTCGTCTCACGAACGACTTCCAGAATCTTATTCAACAGTTTGACTATAGGTTTGACAGCGGCGCTCTCGGAGTGGCCGTAGGTCTTGCTGACGGGAAGGGCTGCGCTTAGTAGATGGTAATTAACATCATGAATCATCAAAGGCTCACCACTCTTTCACAGCGTTTTCGAACCCTTCATCCATACAAATTTTTTTGACGATGGATTACAAATTTTCAAATTCGGACTTGGGCCTTGCAAACTTGATTTCAACGCATGCTTGCACATGGCTGTATTTGATATTCTTGTACTCATGGGCCTCCTGAAAGTCCTGTGACCGTATAACTCTTTCAAAAAGCTCTTTGAGAAAACTGTCGAATGAGCTGGGACAAGTGCAAGATCAGACAGAAAGTGGCAGACCTTCAGAGGCACGAGCGAGGTGTGAATTCTCGTTTAGGCCACATGACGCTACATAACAGAAGATTGTCTGGTAGTAATATTATTCCTTATACTACGCTCGCGGTGCGGCTCTGCGCTCCGCCTTCGCTTTCTTAAAACCCATCCCTCCCTCCCTTAAAATTTCTATTGAACTTTGACCTAGGTGATCGGCCTGAGGACACGCTTGGGGGCGACCCGCCACGTTCCTCCCCGATTTCACGCCTAGGGGTTTGGGCACCTTATTGGCCCAATCCCTTCGGCCCAACCTTAAGGGTCGAAGTTCACCTGATATACATATGTAGACGAACAGCAGCACGCTGGCAGTCGTACAAGAACTAAGAGTAGGGATGTTCACTTGAACTTGCTTTTATCGCAGCCAGGTGGATCATGCCAACTTTTCGGAAAGAACATTCTTTGGGAGTGCAATGCGATATTCGAGGGATTGCGCTAACGTGAAAATGGGAATGTGAGTATGCTGATAGCTTTGAAAGTATGTGGATGTTTGTGCCGTATGGTTTGACGTATGGTTGGAAAACATCTGTTTGGGAACTACTAGATACAGTCCACCAAGTTACTTCAGAGAACAAACATCGCTCGTATCATCATATAATACAGTATCAGAAATGAAGTTCGTGTGGTACTTGTTGAGAGGGATGGCGAACGCCCCTTCTCTATGCGGTTATCTTTGACCGCCCTGATCCTCGCGTACACCACATCCACGTCCCATGAGCAATTTACCCGCTATCTACGCGACATTGATGGTATCGACCGATTACTACGATACCAGAAATATTTATGTAGGGGCTCGCAACGAAACCCACCTCAGTTGATCGTTTCATCGTGAACGACACTGAGGTGAGCGGCCCCATACTTCTTGTACCAACTTGTACTCATATACCCTATCGTAGTTCCACGCTCGATAGGTAAATAAATACTAGTTGATCGTTTCATCGTGAACGACACTGAGTTCCACGCTCGATAGTACTACGCTACAGGGCCAGACTCGGATAAGTACTGACGTATCAAGTGTCTAACACGCTCGTCAGTCTCTTTCCAAACGCGGCCTGAATCAATTTCTTGTTTCTTCTCTTTTGATTGGGGCTTGGGATGGTTAGCTACGTTGACTCGTAACAAGAGATCGAATTCCTCTTCCTCATCTTGTTCACAAGTGTTGCCTTGTGGGACCACCGCGCTCGTACTAAATGTTGTTAGTTAAGTAGTGCAGTCAGTGACAAGATATACACATACGTCGCCGCAGGCTTCTTCCCATTTGCAATATTGTCCTGAAACCACTGCATGTAGTCACACGTGAGCCTATATAACAGTTCCCAGCCTTGCCGTGGTTCCTTATTACGCATATCTCGCAAGAACGCAGAGTGCACTTCATATGTTATGAACACTATTTTTGATTCCTTCAACGTCCTCACAGACATGATGGTAGTCGACGCACAATGGGAAGACTGGGAGTTTCATGAAGAAGAACTTAACTTGGAGTAAACGGACAAACAACACCGATGTAGGAGAACAGCTAAACTTAGAGACCTTGGACTCTTTGGAGCATGGACTCCCGCTTTTCCTTTCCCTTCTCTTCTTCCGTTTTGTACTATGTTTAACTACGGACCTCTGTTGTTCCCCACCCTATGTTTAGATACGGACTTCCATTTCCCCTCGTCTTCTGTCGAACTACCACCTCTCAGTAGCTTGTACAATACACGATAAATAGCAAGCTTGTAAGTAGGTAGTTTCGCAATTTGAATCTTAGCGTTGTTGCTACTAGACAGCGTTCTCCTCTCAGTGTTGAGTTCTTCGAGCCCTAACAAGGCAAGAACTACCTGGTGTTCTCCCTCCCTCTCTTGACGTTGTCTAAGGTACTTGACATCGTCTCGGCTGTGACTTCAAGTCTGGTAGACTTGTTGTTCTTGCCATTCCTTATCTGCTGTCCTATCCGACCACAGCAAGATCCTAGTGAAGAGGATCAGAAGCGTTGGATCCGTTGGGAGATCTAGCTAGCCTCGTAACGTCCAGTACGGGATTAACGTGCACTGCTGGACAAGAGCTCTGGCGAAATCCTAACATCATAACTCAATTTTATATTGTACCACTTTGCGAGATATTTTGCGCTGGCCTTTGTTTTACTGTCGAAGCACTGATGGATAGAGCACCAGGGGAAAGATTTGGCATCAAAGCGATACAATCGTGTGTCGGGTATCGATGAACCAAATTCTGGATTGATCAAGTGTTGAGTTGATATCTCCACTCGTCACATTATGAGCTATATCTGTGTAGTCTATATCTGCACTAGATAAGGTTCTACCAGATGAATCTAGAGATAGATCATCTGAGACCCACATTTGATCCATGGTGGAGTACTTATGTATCCGCTCCATTCTCCATGGACCCACCTGTCCAGAGCAATCCACTGGACAATCCTATGCTATATGTAGAACCTTTCCACTATATGATCCTTAATTACTTCTATGAATAGTCCTTTAGAATATGTATATAAACCCTATGTATTCATCTCTATTCAGCAGTTCAATACATATCTTCTACCTTTCTATTGCTATAACTCTCTACTCTCAACTCTATTGCCCTATACATCCAGTGAGTGTTAGATCACCTCACCACTGTGCATAGCACCATTATGGGTGCTTTCCCATAGTCCTATTCTATAGGACCCTGTTGCTGCTAGGACATATTCACAACATCAAGTCGAGTGCAGCAAATGGTATCATCCCTGTTCGAGTCATAACCGTATCCACAGGTCGAATTTGTTCCGCGTCACTCGCAAGGTCCCAGTCGTTGAGCACACCAACAGGATTGTCGTCACTCCCCCAATACATCAGATTGTTGAGGCTGATATCGCCGTGCTTGATATTCATTGCCCACATGGCCTGATGAACTTGAAAACGCATCACTATTCAACCTCGCCTAAGAGAAAAAAGGATCCAACCTTGGATACAGTTCCATCAAGCTTTGAGGAAAAGGTTGCATGTTTTGAGGGAGGAGATGGGTTTCAAATGTTCAAAGATGATAATGCAAGGTCTTCGACATGAACCTTCTTCTACGTCAAGAATTCCTACCTCTGTTCGAATGTGGAGAGTTGTATACATGAGATCTTGATTTCCATATATTATTGGTAGATTTTTTGCAAATTGTTCACCGTTTTCGCGGCCCTGTCGAATAAGCTCCACCTCCAATTTGCGCCATTGTTCCGGATGTGATATCTTGACAGCTACCCTTTTCCCGTTCCTTTGTCCTTCCATAACACATGTTCCACGGCCGTGCAGAGAAATATGTCGGCAAATGGGCTTATCACGAATATTCACCATCACTTCTTGTCTGTCTGGTAACTCTATTATGATATCACCATTTTTATAATCCTTTGGATAAAGCTCCGCATTGATTCCCCAGTCCGCTAGGCTGAATCGGGAGAAAGCGATAATCAACTTCACAAACCTCTCAAAATCTGAAGGCTTGTTGATATTGATCTTCTCTGTCATGATGGCCCCATGGCTGTCAAACCAGCAAACAGTGACTTCGCCATCTGGAATGGGATATAAGAATGTCTAGCACAGCCAGACGGTTCAACTCACTTCGTATCACGGTCCCAATGGTATGCATGACATAGGGGCCACTTGAGATGAACTCTGCGGCGTAGGTGCCAAGTTGCAGGACTGGGGCTGTGAGATCGCTGCGAGTGGCATCACAGGCTGTCTTTTGCACTTTATGAGGTGGCTCTGATTGGGTCATATCGGAATCTAATGCATATGTTCAGGAAGCGCTAACCAACAAAATAGAGGAAGAAGCACCTCTCATATTCCCAGACTCTCCTTGGCTCGCAGCCTGGGCATTCAATCCAGGGGTGAGTTTGCTTCTCGCTCTAGCGTCTGCCTTGACCTCAATGAAACTGGCGACATTCCGGAACTTAACTCTGACATCCCTAGCAGACGTCTGATCACAATGTCCTGTCCCTGTTTGAGCATGAGGGGCCCTCATAGGATGTGAAGTGTTCACGTCTGTTGCTAGAGGTTGAGAGTGAGCTTGATAGAGGGCGGGTTGGTTTTTGGGTTTGAGCAGCCTTGCTTGGTCACTCTCATAGTCTTCAATGCCCTTCTCAAAGGCAATTAATATGTCTGGTTTGAGGCCCATGCAATAACCCAAAGAGTCATCACGCGAATTATAATCGAGTTTCAGGGTTTCATAGCGAATGAACTTGATGTGGTTGTCAGTGACCTCAGGGTTGAAGTGCTGATCAAGGTGCATTTTGAACGTGTCCTTACGAATAACTTCTAGAACCTTATTCATAAGTAGCGCTCTCGGAGTGGCCATGGTCTTGATCAATACTGATGGGAAATGTGAATTAGTGGATTTTGATGACAATTGTCAATCACCAAAGGCTTACTATTGCTTCAAAGCGCCCTGGAGCTCCTCATCCTTGCATACTTCCTTGATGATGGCTGGCAAGTCGGAGTTCTACTTAATATTCTTGGTTTTGACGTGCTCCCCAGAGCTCGCTTGCACATCTTCAATGTTGTATTCAATATCCTTGGCGTCTCGGAGTTCCTGAGGGCCCTGCATCTTCATGATTCTCTTGAAAAATACATTGAGCAAGCTGTCTAATGAGACAATTTTGGTAGCTCCCTTCATCTCCAGATCCTGCTTGACCTCCGCTGTCAATTCAGCTTTGTTTCTGCCCAACGATATTAGCTTGATCTATGGTTGTGAGCACAAAAACCAACTTACAAACGAGATGTTTGAGGGGGAAATGTGCTGCTCGCGGCCGACAATCCAGAAAATTTGATTGGTGTAGCCTCGAGAGCTCCAGTGGGGGCAACAACTGGTGGCGGGGTCTTCTCACGGTCATGTGGTGACTGTTGGTCAGGTTGCATTCTTGCGATAGTTGAGAGCGTTGAGAGATGAGGAATATTTGTTGTGTGTCAAGTAGTGGAGGAATATTGTATGAATCCTCGACAATTTATACCCTTGCCTTTGATGACGCCCAGGGCATATATTACTGACCTGAGAGCCATTCGATTCTATTGAACTTCTTTGCTATCACCACCTTGGGATATGGACATGACCAACAGGGAAAACTGAACAAAAAAGTGGGCATCAATGTTTGGATACCATCCAACAATATTGATCGAATATCAGGTGGCTAACGTGAATATATCAATGGGAATAAATTATACTTACACGAATTAGAGTCATATTTCCATACTGTCTAAATTTTCCTTGTTGTGTTCAAGGACAATCAGTTGGGGTACGTTAACTTTGTACTAGCAACACAATCAAGTGTGATATTCTGCTTATATAACATGACAAACATGGATAGAAGTCAATAAAACTTCAAAGCTTCATAGCTGAATCCTGAAGTAATGGAAGACCCATGACGTATAGGGGTGTTTCATGTTGTGGGTCCAGGGAGAGATCTCAACAAGACTCAATTCAACATCAAGGTCTCAACATGTAAAACTCATGCTACAACCCTGAGTCGCCACACTACCCAGTCAATAGTGCAACACCCAGCAAAGGACAATGATGCCACAATGCTCTACTCCAGAGATGGAATGTCTGCATGCCTTATGGGTATTGCTCACATCACTCATGCCTCAGGAGATCACACAACCATCTCAATGGCACCATTTTATGAGTCCCCATATAGCTCTTACCCTTTCATATATCAGGTGTAATGATTGATCAAGGTCACCTTCCTTTTCCAGTAACTGTCATCATCTTCTTCAAGAGTGGTTTACACATCATACAGAAAGGAAATATATCACACTATGAAGGCCAATAGTGTCAAGAAAAGAGCAGGCCACCACTTGAGAAGGATTAGTAGCACTTTGGGTATTGCTACAAGGCAAAATGGTTCTCAAGAGTTGCTCCAGGAGGAGATTCCGGATAGTGAACCCAGACATCTCCAACCCACTTCAACAAACCCCCCCATCATGCAGGTTCAGTCTGGCACTGGATTTGCTGTCCACTTCCCAAGAGCAGCCTCTGAAGGCCCCTTCAAACTGTCATCCCCAACACCTTTTATAGGCTCCAAAAAAGGGTGTGACCCATCATCTCCAACACAGTCTATCACACAAAAAGCCTCCCACATTGACCTTCAGGACAATGCCTGTTATGGTTCACCTAGAGGGCACCACGAGGATGGCCGCTAGGCTAGTCAACACTGAAGGATCACTTCAACAATCACCTTTGGCTGACAACACTAGTTGTCCTGGAGTACTGAACAGAGACTGATATCTTCTGCTGTTGACAAACAGAAGAACACTAAGTTCACTCAAGGGAATACAACAACAGAGTTATATTCAAGAGAGAGAGAGGGAGAGGACAAGAGTAGGGAGGTAGATAAACGAAAAGGTTGAAGCTGAAGCTTCAACTACAGAATAGTCCGTTATTTATACAATTCGTGTTATGAACATTATTTTTGATTCCTTCGACGTCCTTACAGACATGATGGTAGTCGACGCACAATGGGAAGACTGGGAGTTTCACACCGAAGAAGAACTTAACTTGGAATAAACGGATGAACAATACCGGTGTAGGAGAACAGCTAAATTTAGAGATCTTGGACTCTTTGGAGCACGGACTCCCGCTTTTCCTCTTACTTCTATCCTTTCACTTCTGTACTATGTTTAGCTACGGACCTCCACCATTCCTCCATCCTATGTTTAGATACGGACTTCCGTTCCATCCCTCCTCCTTACAAACTACCACCTCTTCTATAGCTTGTACAATACACGATAAATAGCAAGCTTGTAAGTAGGTAGATTTCCCAATTCGAATCTTAGCGTTGTTGCTACTAGACAGCGTTCTCTTCTCGCTCCTAGTGTTGAGTTCTTCGAGCCCTAACAAGGCAAGGACCACCAGGTGTTCTCCCTCCATCTCTAGACGTTGTCTAAAGTACTTGACATCGTCTCGGCTGTGACTTCAAGTCAGGTAGACTTGTAGCTCTTGTCATTTCTGCTGTCTTATCCGACCACAGCAAGGTCCTACGAAGAGGACTAGAAGCGTTGGATCCGTTGGGAGATCTAGCTAGCCTCACAACGTCCAGTACAGGATTAACGTGCACTGCTGGACAAGAGCTCTGGCGAAATCCTAACAATTCGAGATACTTCTGGCTTTACTATTTCATCCATTGCTAATTAGGATGAGACACTGCTAATGGGATTGGAAGGAACGTTGGAACAAGATGGTGTTCCGGGAATGGAAGCTTGTTGTGAAATGGAAGACGACGGATCTACAGAATCCGTACTGTTGGAGTTCTCTTGATCCGAAGGCAATGATGAGGTGGAGAAGTGGCTGATACTAAGATTGACAGGGGAGTTGGTCCGGCGGAGGTTGTAGGGTTGGCCCATCAGGTACAGGTGAGTGAAGGAGGTATCTCCAACGATCTGTCTCCATCTGTAGTTGTCAGATCCGGTGAGTGCGGGCCGAGCAATAGTCATCTCGTAGAGTCTGTGCCAATAGATATGGATAAATGGTGAGTTATCCCATACTTGGCAAAGGTGGTGGTTGAGGTACTGGGACTCGTACCAAGGGGGTGGGGGTGTTCCATGTGGAGAGGTGGATCGGCCCGGTACTTCTTCATAGTCCGGAATGTTGAGTAGTTCGAGGCGCCACTTGTAGAGCCAGTGTAAGGGGTTCGTCATCAAGACCATAACAAATCATACAAGATATGAGAGGAGACACAGCTCCAAGGAATGATGGTAACTGAAGTAGAAATGGGAAGAGGGTGACAGGAGATGGTCAGGAATAGTAAGAACAAGAAAGGATGCATTGGTGAAAGAGGGATGACTGTAACACAAGGCCTCACAAGGAGACCATGATAATACTTGCAGTGTGTGATACCATCTGATGACAATGACAAATTCTAAACCCCAGCACAATATCAATACCTTAATATGGAATATTGCATAGCCCCATGACATGATCTAAGAGTGTTCAGGCCCCATAACCAATGTGAGGTTCTATGATGATTTCCAGAATTTACTGATGTTGGCAATTATGTATTTGACATAAGCAACATGAGGCTGGCACTGGCACTTTTGTTTTTCATGCACCTTGGATTCTTTGGGATTGGGAAGTGAGTATTCCGGTATGTCTTTTGAGAAATATGACTAACATGACATTGACAGTGTTGCCTCAATATCGTGAGCCGTTCATTGTTGTCATATTGTCAGATACTGACATCACATTGTAGATCATTTTACTTGGAACCTGTACATCGACTAATACCAGTATTCAGCCCATTCTCTATGTCAACTCTCCTAGTATGTCCCTTTTCTCATTCCACTGTCCCAAAGGTTGGCACGTCCCATTGTAGCTATTGCCTAATGATATCCACGATTTTCGCCCACCTCAATTATGCACTTAGACTTCCACCATTCTCCATTCTTTTCGTATCCATGTGCATTAGTGATGGTGTGCAAAAATCTCCCCAGCCTACTTTCTGCACTGACCCTGTTCTTGCCTATCAGTGATGACACTGATATTCTTTTATTGTGTCTGTGACATGGGATCTTGGTTGCAAATCGGCTAGTCAATCACATTCTTCGTGATGAGTTCATTGCTGTTCTTATTCTTGGCCGGGATGAGTGCATTTGGAGAGTGGTTGATGGAGAATACTGCAGAGACACAGTTTGAAGGGTGTATTGTAGTTATAGATATCCTGTGGGAATGATGAAAATGGCCGGTTAGTGCCGGTATTGATCATGTGAAAACATACTCATTTGTGAGGTTCCTGGGTGATGCTGTTGCGACAAGTCATGAGCTCTGTCCATATCTAAACATTATCTATATTTGATCTCTGATGCTGATGACTCGCCAACACATCATCCGTCCACATCGCAAGGGAATGGAGCATGTGTGTATGTTACCAGACACAAGGATCCTGGCTCTGTTATCTGAGAAGAACATCGAGTATATTACTATGCCCATTAAAGACAGTGGTTCGGTATAATAGAACCAGTGCTGTTCAGTTGGCAGTCTCTCCAGAGCCCCTCGCTAATTACCAGTGATTTTCTGACCTCTTCCCCTTATCTATTCCATCCATTCTCATAGTTTATTTATGCTCATTCATCGCTCAAAACATGACCTAATCTGAGGATCTGGCAGTAGTTGATATCCGATAATTCACAGCAATAATCGAACTTATTGATAGAACTCACTATCAAGGAAGTGTTTTTTTCATTTCTGCCGGTAGGCACCCCCTGGCATGCATGAAGTTACTATTGCGTCAAAATCACGACAGATATCTAAAGTGGACGATACGATATTGGGTTACTGTGTGATATTTTGTGTGCAGGCGGAAGGGCACTGCCGTGATGGGTTTTGTGTGTATAAACCCGTTGACACACACAACATTCATCACGGCAGTGCACTTCCGCATCCTGTTTTGGCCCACCCATTGATCACTTGTCAATATCCCCAGCACTTATATATGCATGATGTTTTCAGGTCGATATCGTGCCTCTACCTCTCTACAAATCCTTCCCCATTCCGAAGAACATGTATGCGGCTGCTGGTCAACAGGTTACGAGCACCCTCTCACACAATAGACCTTCGTACACTGGTACCAACAATCAGCAAGTGCAAGGTAAATCTTTAATTGGATGCATCTGGAAGCACCTGTAGGTTCCCCTCGAAATATTTTTCCTATCTCCACTCACGTACTATGATAACCAGGTGCAGAGCCTCAGCCTATTCATTCATTTTCGTTACCATGTTTCTCTCTGCTGGAGCACCCTATTGGTACCATCGCTACTACCGTACAAATATGGTTGGATCAGATCTATGTTATCCTGAACATGGTCGACCGGTGAATAGCTCATCAGATAACAGCCCACAACAAAGCAAACTCCGACAACTAATAAAAACATGGAAGTTACATCGTATTTTTATTGGCGTCACCTTCTCGTGAGTGTGACCTCAAATATCACCAACCTAGACCTGAATTATTGCCAGATTCGTGCTTTCGAAACATTTGATGTCTCCTCTGCCCAAATGCTCATGGGCGTATGTTTTCATCACCATTGGAGGGGCCATTGCGTGGGTGGCCATCGTCATTTGCCACCTACTTGAAGAACACTTTAACAGACCTGATCGGGGTTCCAGCGAGCGATTGTTTGATGTTCGGTCAAAGGTGCGTCTCATGCCCCAATCCCACAACATGCACTGTTCACAATACCACAGGGTGCCTGGTTTCATGAACAAAACCTGCGCTTCTGTACATTTATTTCGCTCCCTACCGTATGGCTATTTTGGTGCGCATTTTTTTTCGCTCCGTGCTTTGTCCAATCTTACTGATATTTGAAATGAAGGTTCACTGCGGCCACTTGTGTGTCTGTCCTCATGACCATGATTGAAGAACAGGCAGACGTGTTTGAGAGCTCCAATGCCGCCTGTCCCTCAGGTCAGGTCGGAGTTCGCCGAGGCTCTATCCCTGTTATATTGGTCGGTACCATTGCAAGCTTGGTATACATAAAGTCCACGTCGGGCCAGTTCTTGTTAGATGTTCACGCCATAGAGATCCCGCTACATGCAATTGATCTCACCCAAGGGCCAACAGAAGATGCATAGAACACCCGTCCAGATGTCATTATTTTTCGGGGCTTCTCTCTCTCTTCTCTCTTACGCCTTCCTTCATCCCAGATATTACTTATGGGCTAGGTGTATACAAGGATAAGGGAATATCCGATCCCCTTTACCTTACCGTATCAACGCGTCGCATGTGTTAGCATATTAGACTCCAGTAACGAGACTTTCTTGTGTGTATCATATTTATTTTCTACGACGATTGTTATCTACACTTCTCCGAGAGACTTGGATAAGAGCCTTTCGCTACATTGCGGATAACGTGTCGAAGTCTGTGTTCATTTTGTAACTCTCAAGCGGTCGCGACGGCTTTCTTTGCATTAAAGGCCGGTGTCATAGGAGCAGAGGGATAGAGGAGGCCGAGTGTGGTGCTGATAGAATCGCGGTCAAGCGGCCACACTCACTCTTCTCCTTACTCGAACCCGCGTAACAATCTCACCCTGTTGTTCGCCGAATCCCATCCGATCTCCACTCCAGATCGGTGCCTGTGCAGTTACCGAAATACACTCACAGGTAGGCGCCCATCCACATGATCATGTACCTCCTGCCAGGCAGTCAAAAGTGTGCCTATCCCGCTACATGCCTTTGTAATTCTTTGTCGCGATAAGCCAGTGTTTGCCGATCCATGATCAGGCTCCTTTTCCACCAGCATCCAACGTACAACCCAAATCCAATCTCCTAGGTTTTTTGTTGCGCTGCGTAGCCTCATGACAACTACTGATTTGTCCAAATGGCATTCTTGTTTGGGACATCTCTTCCTCACGCCTTCGCCCGTTCCAGATATTCATTGATGAGTTAGGTGTATACATATAAGAGGGAGCATCGATCCCCTCGATGCGAGTGTGTTTGAGGTCCGAGATTTTCCTTTGTAATATATCTCATATTTTCCCATATCCTCTACGACGATTGTCATATACATTTTCGTAAAAATTGGGACAGGAAATGTATTTGCCAAATTGTGGAAAACACGCTGAGGTCATAGTGTATATTTTGTGGTTCTCCAGTCAGTCGCACCGACTTGATCTATCATAAAAGTCCCACTGAGTATGACGTGACCCTCCTTCATTCCGCCTGATTAAGCTTCCGGGCCATCAAAAGCCGATCACCAAACCACACGTCTCCCTCTCTGTAGATAATCCTTCAGTCTTTACACCCATGGCTGAAATATCTGCTCATACCGACGATGACACGCCATTCACCACTGCACCGTCATCGGGATTCACGACCCCGTATAATCCCGACCCGAGTATTCCACCCACGCCAGGAGAGGGCATTCACTTTACACCGAGAAGGGCAATGGCCTCATTTGACAACCTCGTCGCGCTGGCAAATTACCAAGAACGTCTCAAAGACGCGAGGAGAGTTGTGTGGAGAGACAAGGGAGAGCCTGTTGTTGACGTAGAAACGCTGAGAGGATGCTTCGAGCACGCCGCTAAAGGGGGGCTTCGTATGTTACATGTACGTGTGGAGACTACTTCCGTCTGACTCGATGTTATTACAGGTTCTGGGTCACTGGCGTTCAGGATACGCGCCTGTGTTAATCTGGTTCTTGCTCTGCTGCGCATCCACCGCGTACCCAGGTAAGTTCTGCTTGCTCGTTGCGCAACCCGATATTCAGTATACTGTGTGCCAGAGATTACCGGCCAGCTCTCATCCGACATGCGCTCTTCGGTGAGGACACGTGGAGATTCGCTGCCATGCTTGGTGCGTGCGTCCACCCGCCTGTCTCCAACCAGCCCCTGACCTCCTCCGTGCAGGCACATTCACATCTCTCTACAAGTTCCTCATCAACAAACTACTGATACTCATACCCGCTCTCTCTCCTTCCGAGTCTTCAACTGTAGCCATCGATGATGATGACCTTGAGGCGCAACTTCCTACTACGATTGTGGTTCCAGCAAATAGGCGCAAAACACGACTTTCCTTGAGTGCACGGACTAGATTGATCCTGATTCGTTAAAGGACGCGTCGATGGCACGCAGCACTGGCTGGTGCTATTGCTGGAGGGCTGGCTATCACTTGGGAGAAGAGGAGTAGAAGGGGTCTGATTGCGCAGCAGTTCTTCGTTCGGTAGGTCATATTTGACAATTATGATGCATATACCTGGGTATTGATGCCTATCCATAGCGGACTCCAAGGTTCTCACAATTCATACACAACGCGTAAAGGAATTCACGTTCCTAATGGCGATGTTCTTGTTTTTGCGCTTGCGTGAGTTGGTGTGGTGATGTTTAAGCCAACTCTGACCATCATCAAGATGCGGCCAGATCATATATGCATTTCTCCGGCCGGACAGCCTTCCCCGCTCGTATCATCTTTGGTCCGTTTTTCTCGTTTCCAGGTCACACAATTCTGATTCCATGGGTCAAAAGGATTGGTCAGACTGGATAGATATCCCCCGAGTGCGTACGAATGAACCAGGGCCTCGTTCGAGAAGGAGGGATTCAACTGGCAGACCTCAAGAAAGTACTCGCAACCCCTGTATGCCCACGTATTGTCGGATTATAAATACTGCACTTCACAGCTCTTCGCTCAGGATATCACACCATTCAACAAGGCAGATCTTCTTGCATTCCAAAACGACTATTTGAATCCCCAGTCATCGACATACCTGCCTCGTTTCGTCCCTTGCACCGCTGTACACCCCGCTGTTTCGGCCTGTTCCTCCGTCCCGTTGGACCGTTTCTTTTCCGTCTTGAAATGAATATTGTCTATATATGGTGCTCTCCATTTCGTTCTGCCTATCGTGTTCAAATGGAAGAATTTCCTGCGGGACCCTGGCGCAGTGATTGTCAAGGCAGGTTTAGGAAGCATGAGGAGCTCAGCGTTTTTAGGCATTTCTGTCGTCATTTACCCAAGTACGTTGGATCCAATACCCAATATTCGTATATCCACCGTGATTTCACCCATAGCATTGTTCTGCTACAAACATCATTTTCATAGATACATTACGGAACTTAAACGGGGAATTAACCATCCAATGCAAGAAATGAGGCTCTCAAACGGATACCGTAGTCCGTAGTGCCTGTGTCGAAGGTATCATTCATGTTTCTAGGACTCGCATCCGGCTTGTCCTTGTTCGCGGAGGAGAAGCAGAGGAGAGCAGCGTTAGAAATGTATGTGCTACCGAAGGATCTTGAGAGTTTCTGGATCACGTCATGTGCACATAGATTAGTCTTCAAGACAGGGAAGTGGAGTAAAATTTTGGTGAGTGCTTCCTTCCCCGAATGGTGGATAGATAGTGCATCTGGCTGACGTTAAAACAGCTGACTGCAATCGCAATGGCCATGGTGGTGGTAGGTGTCCGGACAGCTAGTCGACTCCTCTTTACTATTTCTAACGAGATTTATTGTAGACCGCGTATCAGAATGACCCGCAACACCTCGCGGGGCTTGTTAGGCGGTTTTTATAAAGTCGCACTGTTCCCTTCCTCCTCCTGTAGGCAACATACTCTCCAGGAGCTTCGCTCCCACGTTCATACACCACCCCTACCCTTTCTATTCTTTTTCTCGCTCTTTTGAAAGCTGATGATTATTTGTTTTAAGGCACCTGGTCGTTGACAGTCGTGTTCATAACGTTGATCTGGGCTCCCTGATAACGAACACAATCACTCCGGGCTGTTTTCCAACTATTGGCAACGTGAGAGTCTGCGAGGAAAAGGTAATTAGCCGGAAGTCGATCATAACGCGGGTCCCGAGTCCCGAGAGGAGGATATCTTTAGCTCATTGTTATTGATAGGGGCAAATGAGAATCAGGGTCGATGAAATAAACATGTGCATTTGTTTTTGATGGTACATAGCGGTTATGCATTGTAGGTTGTTGTGGGCCGTGTAATTCTATAAATATGGACAAAGATTTGGCATCGCCTATAAAGGCATGTGGTCTCAGAAGGATGTGTCAGCTTGTGAATTCCTGTGCCTGGCTGCGTCAACAACCTCACGCCCGAACCTTGCAGATCATGACTAACGTACAACCCCTTTCCCCCGCCCCAGCTCCTGTGCGTAGCC
Organism: Macrolepiota dolichaula; assembly: GCA_003315915.1. Taxonomy (NCBI): domain Eukaryota; kingdom Fungi; phylum Basidiomycota; class Agaricomycetes; order Agaricales; family Agaricaceae; genus Macrolepiota; species Macrolepiota dolichaula. The sequence continues at coordinate 4,807 of QFDT01000588.1, read as the reverse complement.
AGCCAGCTGCCAAAAAACAGCTGACGCAGCTTCGACACGCAGAATCACGAGAGTTGGGGTATGGTTGTGGCACTTGTTGCATTGGAGGTCTTCTACCATTGCCGGCACAGCTTTCGAGTTGGTGGTTAGGATATGAATGAACTCACAGTATTTCGGGTGGAAGGCGCGTAGAGAAACCCATTCCAACAACTGTAATCAAACCGGTTCCAATGTAGATGTCTGTGAACCTTGCACGACGCTCAGAATGCCTGTAGGTCATCATATAAATTTCAATCACTCAATTATAGATGTCCTGAGTACATTCTCGCAATGAACGGTAGGTTTGGGGTCGTCAACGGTCGGGTGGATGTAAACATAATCGGAGGTTAAACTAGACCTGCGAGAATCACAAGCGCATGTTGAAGGTCCGAGGAAATGGCGAGTATAAGCAGGGGTTCATTGTCAAGCATGTGAAATGGTGGATCCCGTTTTGCATTGTTGTTCATGGAGGGGAATGTGGGTGGACATAGCCTGTTGAGTTTTTGTCGGACTTAGAAATGTCTCCAGGTGACAGTTGTGGTCAAGGTTGGCCATCGGTTAAAACAATAGGCTTCCTGTAGATGCTGAATGGGGACATCCTTTGACTGTACCAGGATCGTGATTTGTCATAGATAAAATTTAGTCATAATAGGCACTCTTTTACCAACCAGTTTACCTCAAAAGACATGGCACAACTACTCTATGACAGGATTTATCCTTTACATGGACTGCCATTGCAAATCATCTCTGATAGAGGAGTTCAGTACTCAGCTGAACTTTTCCAAGAGTGGTGCCATTTATTGGGTATCAAGTCAACTATGTCCACAGCATATCATCCTCAGACTGATGGACAGACTGAGTGTGTTAACCAGACACTGGAACAATATTTGCGTTGTTATGTTGATTACAACTTAACCAACTGGTCAGACCTACTATCAACAGCAGAGTTTGCATACAACAACCAAGCACATGAAGGTACCAAGGAATCACCTTTTTTCCTTGAGTATGGTCAGCACCCACAAGCAGGACCTATTGTCCAGGCAACTACTGATGTTGACCTGAATGACATAGCTCACAAACAACAAGAAGCACAAGAGCAGGCAAAAGCTGCTCTGATACTTGCAGCAGAAAGGATGAAGTGGTACTATGACCAAGGTGTTCAGAAAGTCCCCTTCAAAGTTGGAGACAAAGTACTACTCAGCCTCAAGGACTATTAGACAACAGAACAAGCACTCAGACCATGATATGAGGGACCTTTTGAAATCATTGAAAAGTTGTCCCTGGTCACCTTCCATCTGAGAATGCCAGCTCATTACCATTCTATACATCCAATCTTTCATGCTAGCAAATTGGTCACCTATTTGGAATCAACCATCACAGGTCAAAAGCCATCAAACCCTCTCCAATCCAAATTGGTGGACATGATGAGTAGGAAGTCAAAAAGATTCTCCAACATTGTGTTCACAGGAAAAAGAAGGAGTTCCTGGTTAGATGGAAAGGTTTCAATGCTGGAGATAATACATGGGAACTGGAGTCAAACCTTCAGAATGCAAAGGAAAAGATACAAAAATACTGGAATCTTCAACCTAGACATTAGGATCACTTCTCAACAGAGCTTGAACCAAAAGAGAGGGTAATGTCACAGATTTGGCAGAATACATTGTTTATGCTATATCTCGCCGAATACTGGACCGTTTACCTTGTACTTAGTACCGTTGGAAAGCTCTTGTTTGTCGCATTTTGACAATACCCAGGACGTTGCGGGGCGTGCATCCGTTCAGGAGCTACGCACCGATCATTATTATCTATGTTGTATGTTGATTATCTGTGCCATCTGTAGTTTTGTTGACAAAGCAGCATTAGTGCTAGGTCATGCTCTTGTCACATGTCACATCACGTGACTCATAAGCGCCGTCACAGGTGCTTGGATTGGATCATTGCTCTGGCCATACATTAACTATTGAAGCATGGATCACACAAGGCTGTGCAGAATGATACCAGCATGCTTCCATTATGCTGTCTATTAATAACTCAATAGAATAGCTGACAGTTCTCCAATTGCATTCATCTGCATCTGTTGGTGTGCTTGTCAGCGTAGTATGTGTAGCCTTTACTCTATGGTATATAAGGACTCTTAGATAGTCCAATTATGATAACTTTCTCAGCTCTCTTAACTTGCTCTCACAACCTTTAAGCAACTCTTCAAGTTCTCACCAGATTTTACATTAGCAAGGCAAGTGTTTACCTATTGTACACTACTATGTGTGCTCATCATACGCTTTGCTTTCAACAAGTTTATCACTCCTCATTGTTCCAGAGGGCTCTGGAACAATCAGTAAGATAAGATCTTTATCCGTGATGTCATATGGTGTCATTGTTAACAATCAGTAAGGGTTTTATGCCATTGGCTAGGAGATATTAGTTTCTCCATGTAATTAGTAAGGACTAGAGTTCCTGGGGTCATCTGGTAGTGTCCCAGGTCCTAGCCCTCTGTGTATATAAACTAGGCTGTCTGGTGTCTGTAGGACCCAGACTTAACAACCTGTCTACAGCCTAGCCTGTCTTATCCTATCTTCTATCTGATCTCTTGATCTCATCTCATCTCTCACTTGCTTATCTAAGACTGCTGTTCCCCTGCCTCTATCTTGAGCTTAGGTAAGCATCAGGATTTGTGATAGACTTACCAGTTGAACTACCTCTTGTTTCTAGTGAACAACTTAATCTCGAGTATTCCCTCTATCACAAATCCTTATGCTTACCTAAGCTGGATATAGAGACAGGGGGACAGTAGTCTTAGATAAGCAGCAAGCAGGAGTGAAGAGATCAAAGGATCAGATAAGAGGTAGAGGATAAGACAGGTTAACTGTAGACAAGTTATTAAGTCTAGGTCCTACAGATGCCAGACAGCTAGTTTATATACACAGAGGGCTAGGACCTGGAACACTACCAGATGACCCCAGGAATAGATGGCACAGATAATCAACATATGACATAGATAATAATGATTGGTGCGTAGCTCCTGAACGGATGCACGCCCCGCAACGTCCCGGGCATCGTCAAAATGCGACGGACAAGGGCTTTCCAACGGTACTAAGCACAAGATAAACGGTCCAGTATTCGGCGATATATAGTGTAAACAATGTATTCTGCCAAATCTGTGACACCCTCCTTGAACTATGACAACAACTTGACTTCATGGGACTTATACTGGAGGAGTCCAATCTACCAAGGGATCAGGATGCTTTATCTGCAATTGACATCTACAGGTTCTTGCTTGCTTCTTTTGTGTTGAGTTAATATCTCCACTTGTCACATATGAGCTATATCTGTGTAGTCTATATCTGCACTAGATAAGGTTCTACCAGATGAATCTAGAGATAGATCATCTGAGACCCACACTTGATCCATGGTAGAGTACTCATGTATCCACTCCATTCTCCATGGACCCACCTGTCCAGAGTAATCTACTGGACAATCCTATGCTATATGTAGAACCTTTCCACTATACAGTAAGGGACATAACTGTTCCAATGTTTTTAACTTTTGAACAGATAACTTCATATCTTTACACATACTGTTGCTGTGCATTCTATATTTTAAATGAGAGTACTCTAATATCTTATCTATAGATGTATCAAGTATAATTATGTAATTACCTGATTTGGCAGAGTTATGAATTGATTAATATTTTCAGTACATTGGAACAGTTTTGTCCATCTTCATTCCAAAGCACATGACTTTGTTAATTATGCCCAAATACATACAAATAAAGTCATGTGACAACAGTGGGTGATCTATAAATATGTGAGCTCTATTTCTCATACTTAATTACCCCCCTCACTACACTTCTACCTGAATATGCATGCTATTTCTCCTACTATGCTTAATAGGGTTCTCTCCTACCTAGATAAATGTTATATTCCCTTGGAGCAATTGTGTACTATAATATCCATCTATTCCTATCAGCACCCCGCTTGTCATGGACCTGCTACTTCTCTACCTGTGATCCCTACATCATTTACTCAGCCACTACATCAGTAATTACTCAGCTGCCATTACAGACTCTCCAGTAGGAATACACCAATAGTATATATACACCTAGATACTCTGTTGTATTCCTCACACTTTACCAACTCGTTGATTCCCCTTCTCTTCTCTCTCATTGCCCTCAAGTCTTCATCACTTGTTGCAACCTGAGTTGATCACTTAGGAAGGTCATAACAATAAAGGGGATTCTGGTCATTACATTGCTTCTATTACTGGTCTAGCAGTCAGCACTATCTCCAGGATCTGTTCCAAACACAGATCAATATTGTCCAAGTCAGCTGGTAGTTGTCCATGCAAGCTTTCACCTTCTAATATCCACTACTTCATCCATCTTTTTACCTCTGGCAAGGCTGATAATGCCTTTCAAGTGACCAAATCACTTCAAAATGTTACCCACCAACCTCTATTAACCAAAATGGTTTGCAGAGGCCTCAAAAATGCTGGAATGAAGGCTGTAGTCAAACAGAAACAACCTAAACTTAGCCAAGTTCATAGAAGGAAAAGGCTGGAGTGTTACAACCTTCCTAAGTAGTCAACTCAGGTTGCAACTGTTGACAAAGCAGCATAAGCGCTAGTCATGCTCTCGTCACATGTCACATCACGTGACAGCATAAGCGCCGTCACGGGCGCTCAGACCGGATCATTGCTCTTGCCATACGTTGACAATCGAAGCATTGATCACACGAGGCTGTGCGGAATGATACCAGCACGCTTCCATTATGCTATCTATTAATACTTCAAT
>QFDT01000587.1:4983-42398 GCA_003315915.1 Macrolepiota dolichaula | reverse complement strand
GACGTTGCCATGATCCAAGAAGCCAATATTGGTTGTGGACTTTTTGGGTTGGAAGGTTCGCAGGCGGCCATGTCGGCTGATTATGCGTTTGGGCAGTTCCGGTTCTTGACAAAGTTGTTGCTTGTTCATGGGCGGTGGTCGTATCAGCGAGTTGCGGATATGCATAGCAACTTTTTTTACAAGGTATGTGGGTGTGGGTGTGGCGGTATTGGTATTGGCAGAACGTTGATTGGATTGATGTAGAATGTCATTTGGACGTTTGCGATGTTTTGGTTCTTGCCGTTCAACAGGTGAGTCACACTTGATGTACGTGGTACTTGGAGGGAGGCTAATGAACTTCTGCAGTTTCGACGCAACATATCTGTATCAATACACATTCATCCTATTGTATAATCTTGTATTCACCTCCCTCCCCGTTATCGTGCTCGGAGGTACGCTCCATCACTCACATCGCCTTTCCTACATCTAACCCCCATCTTTTTTTTTCCCAGCCTTTGATCAAGACATCAACGCGAAAGCAGCTCTTGCCTTTCCTCAGCTCTACGTCCGCGGTATCCGCGGACTCGAGTACACCAGAGCTAAATTCTGGCTATACATGGGAGATGGTCTCTACCAATCCGGAGTCGTATTTTTCATCCCTTACTTGGTGTGGACCCTCGGATCTCCTGTTTCGTGGAATGGGAGGGGTATTGATTCGTTGGCGGATTTCGGAACTACGGTTGCTGTTGCTGCGATTTTGTCGGCTAATACATATGTTGGGTTGAATACCCATTAGTGAGTGGTTCTTTGGTCTCGTGTGGATGGTTTGACTGATGTTTTTTGTCTAGTTGGACCGTTATGACGTGGATTGTGGTTGTGGGGTCGACTTTCGTGATGCTCCTTTGGATCTTGATTTATTCGTTCTTTATGAGCAATGACTTTGTGGATGAAGTCTTGATCCTGTTTGGTGGTATCCCGTTCTGGGCTACTGTGTTGCTCACGGCCTCGGTTTCTCTCGGTGCGTGAAAAAAAAATTGTTCCAATAACTCCGATCTGAATACTTTGTTTAGCTCCTCGGTTCATTGTCAAGTTCGTGACGACAGTGTATTACCCCCTCGACAAGGCCATCGTTCGAGAGATGTGGGTCATGGGTGACCTGAAGGATAAACTTGGGATCAAACACCGGAAAGAAAAGAAGAACCGGGATACTTCACCAAGCAATCTAGAAGCTGCACCTATGTTCCATGAGCAACATAGTCGGTCAATGTCCGAAATATCCGTTAATAATGCTTACGAACCAACAGAAGCTGTCGCTCCTGTGATACCACTCAGCCGACATGAGGAACTAGCTCAGTCTACCGCACAGATACCCCTTCTTACACCCGGGAAAACTGAACCTCATGGATCGCTGCTTACACCGCCAACGATTGCAACTCGATTTGATACCCCATCACCACAACCTTCGTACTACTCCGCTTCTGATATCCCACCACCTTCCCCACAACCTCCGACACAATACCGTCTTGCCTCGGGTGAGGTTATTACTACACCACCATCAACGGCTGGTTTCTCCCCGCCGCCGAGCTATAAATCACATCCAACATCGCTGCATCCTGGGTCACCCCAAGGGACTGCGGCGGGGCTTATGAGGAGACTGAGTGGAGGAGGGGGTGGTGGAAGTCATAAGGATGAGGGGGCGTATGAGATGCAAGTCCGCACACCAAGCCCGGCATATTATGGACATCATCCCGGACAGTCTGAGAGTTCAGCGTCGTATACATCTTTTGCGACTGCTGATGAATATTGGGCGCCGGAGGATGATCTGCATGGATCGGGTGGAGGTGATGTTGCACATGGAGTGGCGTATGAGAGGAGTTCTGAGGAGACGACAAGAGCGAGACGTGATGATGATAATGATGATGATGATAGAGATACGATTGTTGGTGTTCCGACTGGGCAGCAACATGATCGACGGACGAGTTCTGTGAGTATTCAGCCGTGGGAGATGGGGCGGGCGATGTGATGAGTGGATGGAGAGGGTTGTATTTGTCGGGTCGATCCCACTGGGTGTTATTGCTTCAGTTTCGGCTTTCGCCTCGCTCGTTTTTTCTTTTTTTTTTTTACATACGGATTTCGTGACTGATTGGTGTGCTGATATGTAATATGGAATGTCATCTAATATCGTACCACTTTCTTCCCCCCTCCCCTCACCTCCTCGCCCTTCCGTTTCATGTTTTATGTTCTTGTTTAGTTTTTCTTCTTTTCACCCCTGCCTGTCCTTCACTGATACAAGGAATTCTGGACAATTGATTATGTTACAATATTCGTTTTGATCGACCATTTATTTTATATAAAGCATATCTCAAACTGAATGACATATTTATTGAACGGATGTTACAGTTGGGGAGGGTTTCTCGGGATTGGGTATTGGATGCCGACTTAAGAGAATCACATTAGACATTTCGAGAGATGGTAACTCTCTACGTCAACCATTTTCAAATTCGGTGTTTGCCGAACGTACACCGTGGGTTCGAGCGTCTTGGTATTCAACGTTCAGTAGCGGTGAGACGATGGGGAATGTCCATTATTCTCCTCAAACGTTTGTTGGGGGTATTCAAGCGAAGCAGGACTGGAGCTCGAGTATTGAACCCTTGAATAATGGAGGCTGATAGCGGAATATATTTATTTTGAATCATTGTGGATTGATTGGTCCTTTCCGTCGGCAAAAAGGGGAAGCCGGATCTCGGCATCACATAATCCAATTGGGGAGATTAGGGCCCAAAATCAAACGGTGGTTCAGGGCGATGTCTCCGTGGCGAGAGATCTAGGTGGGAGAAGTTGCCTAAGGGTGCAGTGAGCGGAAGATAATCACATTTCACTAAGAATGCAGTCTAAGAGAAAAAGGCAATGAAATAAATGGATCGGGTAAATTCGGTTCCTTGGCAGATGTGTTGCTCGTTTCTGTACTTGTTTGTCGCTATTCTTATATTCAATTCTGTATTCTTTACTCTTTACTCTAATCCACCATCATGCCCCCCGTTACGACCCAAGATACCCAAGAACAACAGCAGCAGTCGGCGTCTTCTTCCTCCATCCTCAAGGAAAGACGGTTCAAGCTTAGCAGGTACGTTGGCCGCCCGCCTCAGGTCCTTTCTCAGCCTCATATTCTTTTCATCTTAGAGCGTGTGATCGGTGTCGGTGAGCTTCTTCACTAAGCCCAGGACGTTAGCACATCCTCTAAGCAGTTTTCCAGGCGGAGACGGATCAAATGTGATGAAGGCCATCCATGCCAAGCCTGCCTCACCGCCAATTCCGCTTGCACCTTTGAGGAGCCAGGAAAGAGGACACATCCTCACAAGTCAAAGTACGCACTCTATACTGATCCCTGATTGTTAGCATCTTATCACTGATTCCCTCCGCTTCGTTAGGCGCACAGCGACCCTGGAGGATCGCATGCACCACCTCGAAACCCTCATTCAGGCCATTCCCCCAGCTGTATTTGCTGCTGGAGGTGGTCTACCGCAGAACTCTGTAGCACACAACTCCACAGAACCCACTTCCAGCCCCATAGCTCCCTTCATGTACCCCGCAGGGGTTCCTCATGGCGTTCCTCCACCCTCTTTACATGTTTTCCCCTTAGTGGGCCCTTCGACGCACTTTACGCGCGACCCTAAATTGGACGACCGACAACAGAGTCCACAAACATCTTTCGGATCCTTCTTCGGTGGTCCGTGCGGATCTCAAGGTCAAATTCAGAACACTGATCAACTGGCCGAAGCAACTTCGAGGATGTCTTTGACAGCATCATATCTGTACTTTGACGACGAGGGGTACACGAGATGGCAGGGTGAAACATCTGGGTTCCCGGTCCTTGATCTCCTCGTCGAACGCCATACTCCCAAAAGCAACAGAAGGACGATGGACCATCGCTCACGCTCTGAGTCAATAGCTTCTTCAAATCCGGGGGATAAGTCAGCCAACGCCACAACTCCAGAATGGTTTCCGAATCGGTCACTGCGTCGCACGGACATGAACCCACAAACGCTGTGGAAAGTCATTACTTCGCATATCGTTCCGGAACTTATGGACAGGTGAGCATTGTAATTTTTTGCCTTGTGACTATACGTGCTCAACCCCCCTGACAGCTTGGTGCAATGCTATCTATCGACGTCATACTATATTCTCCCCTTCCTCCACGTTCCCACATTTTTGGCTGTAAGTATCCACTATCGAATCTCGACTCGACTTCGATCTCACGGTGATAACCTCTTTCCGTTTCACAGGACTATGGAAATCCACAGAAATGGGGAGAACCGGGATTCGCTGCCTTCATTGTCGCTATTTGTTGCCTCGCCTCACGCCATATGGATGATCCTCGTGTGCGAGGTGATCCTAACGATAGTATATCCGCTGGTGTTCATTGGTTCGAACTCTTCAATCGGCTCCGGACACTTCCTATCGCAGACAGGCCTACCCTATACAATATCCAAGCAAATCTCATCGCCGCCGTTTTCGCTGTCGGACTTGGCCGCATTTCCCGAGCCGCAGCATTGCTTGCCGAGGCAATCACTATGTGTATAGACGCAGGTCTCCACCGCTCAGCGGATACCTATGATCTTTTCGACCCAATCGAAGATGAGGTCCGCAAACGCACTTTTTGGTGCGTCTACATTTGGGACAAGCAGTTAGGAGCCCATTTTGGGCGGCCTTCGATGCTTCGCCTGAGAGATTGTGATGTTGCTGAGCCTTCCCCCGTGGATGACGAATTTATCACAAGGGAAGCGATTGGAACGCCACCACCCGGGACAGAGTGTAGGCTAAGCGCGTTCATCGTCTCATTACGAATCATGGTCGTACTTGAATCGGTTCTGGATGTTCCGCCAACTCGGCAATCTGATGATTCGAACTCATTCCTGTTGCGGGCAACAACTGTTCTTCATGGCGTTCGGAAGTTCAAACCGATGCGGGAAGAGGAAGCGCTACTGGATGAGATTCAGCATAATATTCCTGCTTACTGGGCACATTCCCCAGAGACGTTGGCTAGCGAGGACACGATTCGGGTAACGCAGGCGGAGCGGCTCCATTGCGCTGAGCAATTTGTGCGATTATTAATTTATCGACATCGATTCTCTGAATATGTTGCCGAGCGGACGAACGGGCCTCATGAGGAGGAACAGACGGATGTGGAGAAGGAAGCTCTTGTCGCGGCACATAACGCAGCTCTGCAGATTGTTGCCGCACACGTTAACATTGCAAAGAAGGGCCTCATGACCTACTGTGTGTTGCTCATTAATCTATTTTTATCATGCGTGTTAATGTCGTTTCATTAGACGGTGTCCATGTGATACACCAACTGACTCAAGCTGGTCGTACACTCGTTGCCGTTCTACTCTGTTGCAAGACGGAAGAACTGCAACACTTGATACCACCTGGTTTGGATGCACTCAGATCCTGTATTGGTCTGCTTCGAAGATTTAGTGGTCGCTATGTCTGCGGTCTCCGTTCAGGTGACCTTATGGAAGAATTTTGCCGACGTGAGTATACATATTCAACCAGTTGAGTTTGTTCAGTAATGCTCACCACATTTCGTCGGGCAGTTACGCAAATACCCCTGGATCCCACGAACGGTACGAGAGAAGAAAACACCACGGCACCATCCTCACGCCCCGCCTGGATACGGCCCATTCGCAAGAAAGCTCCATCTGCACCAAGATCCACTCACAGCGCCGATTCCCCTTCTCACCACAGCAGCCCTGAAGCCTTTTCACCCTCCGAATTCTTCAATGCCGAACCCTCAAAACCTGCTCCCTCATTTTCAACTGCTCCCCCGTCATCATCGGGTACAGGAACAACTCAAATGTCGTCACCGCCACAATATAACGGCGTCAGTCATCCTCCCCAAGATCCGTCCTCTACTTTCCTGGATTCATCAGGAGGTATGGGGATGGATATGATTCGGGAAGATTCACAAATGTATATATCACATGATATGATGGCCCTCTTTGATGGAGGCGTCGACGTTAACCATCTTTTCTCTACGGATTTCAATTTACCTGGCCAGCACCAACAACAGGGACCGGGTCCGCAACGGGTCCAACAACCATCGTCGTCGAGTAGCGATCGACAAAACTCGAATGGCAACGCGATTAGTTCCAGTGCTTCGGGATATGCGAGTCCTGTGTTTATGAAGCTGAACGGATTGACGACCTCACCATAGTGATAGCTCGGGCCACGTGTGTTTTTGACTTGATATCTTATCTTGGTTACATGCGACTTTTTGTCACACGAACCATTGCTTTGTCGTTTATGGTTTCCTTCTTTGTAATACGCCACCCTGTAATTCTGTTGCTCTTTCGTTTCAGTGACAGTCTAATTTGGTGGATATGTAGTTCTGTAGCTTCTGTTCAGTGTCAATATGTCAAATGTAGTCATATTCTGTTGCATTAGGTGTTGCTATTACTGAACCACATCCGCATATATATGTGAGGGAGCCCTGAGTGGTTGGGTCACCTGCTACTTTGCAATTGATATTGAGTAGAAATTTTTAAAGTTGTCACCATAAGGCAAAGGGGGCGCGGTTCCACGCACACAAGTGTTTCCCATGATAAACCTTTTTTCAGTTTGCCGGAATATCAAACAAGTTTCGTGAATGCGAGATAATGAAGTAAGGCCGAGAAGACCATTTAGCTGATGCCGGATACAAAATTCTACCCGAAGAATAATATTGTCGTTAAGACAGCTCAAATGTAAGTTTTTGTCTTTGGTTAATTTTGCAGCTTTGTTCGGATGTCATGGAATTAATGAAACCACGTGAGTGGAATTGATTGCGGGACAGTCCAATTTGGGTACATCCCTTTGTCACAAACCGGAGAGTGTACTGGGAATGGGCACTCCTTTGACTCTGTCCATTTCACTGTCAGGAATGACTTCATATATATCTTGGTCAGGCTATCTATCGCAGTCGTTGGTTGATTCCGCCGCCACTACCAACCTCCGCCGACGCGATTACCGCAACCCCCTCCCACCAACAAAATCCACACACACACAGGACACAATTAGAAGTTCCCCTTGTCGACATTTCCCTGCGCTTGGCCTATTGTAGGAGGTGTGGGGGGGTGAAGGACACTCGGCTTCTTTGGAGAAAAGTCACACGGTGTTCTGGTATCTGGCAACAATAAAAAGTTCCAAGTAGGGGAGGGGAAGAGCGAGAACCTGAACGCCCGATATGGGTTCGGCTGATCTTCGTCATCCGGTTTCTTTTTGTTCTAGGATACGCTGCGAGACAAAAAGCAAGCAGCTACTTATACCATGTGCCGCTGCCGTAGTTGTCCAACACCTCGCCTCTCCCTCTCCTACTCTCTGCCCATCTCCCTCAACGTCATATCCCATGGATTATTCGACATCGATGATTTATTGCTTGCCGGTCGAGCTCCTTACGCATATCTTTGCGTTGGCTACGCATGGAGAGGAGGATAACTCTTTTAGCCAGTATTCGCGGTATCGACCTGCTTTTGATACAGAGTCGGTGAAGGTTCCTGTTGCTGTTTCGTGTGTTAGTCGGTATTGGAGGCAGGTTGCCCTCAACACCCCTGCGCTCTGGACGAGCCTGTGTATAACGCAGGAAATGATTGTGGACGATTATTATGGCCATAGTCATCTCGACGCTTCGTTCCTCAACCTCTATCTCGCCCGCTCACAAATGTATCCCGTTGATATTCTCATTGATGCCCGGGATCCTTCTTGGACTTTCGTAGGCTCTGAACCTGAGTAAGTGGTCTTTAGGGATCTTGTTGATGTAATTTCTTGCTGATGCCCATTATCTAGTACGCCATTCCACCATGGGTTTGATGGATATTCTCCCCCATTTTCTGGTCACCACATGCTGGGAGCTATGAGCTTCCTTCTGCCTCATATCCACCGATGGCGGTCCCTTGAAATCCTCACAGACGTGTGGGCTCCCATGTTTGTCGCTCTCGACCAAATCAACCCATTCCTCATGACACATGGCGCACCGCGGCTTGAATCCCTCGCTTTAGCTCGCTGTAACGAGTACGCCAGCTACTCTCCCGACTTTTACCCAAAAACTATGAGAGGAAGCCCCCTCTTCAGTATCGACGAGCGCGCCATCCCTACCCAAAAACTCGGCAACCTCCTTCCCAGTCTCCGCCACTTAAAGCTCCAGGGCGTCCACGTAGAATGGTCTGTGCTTGGACAAATTCTGTCCCAACGCACTAACACTAGTCTCGCGTCTTTGGAACTTGACTATCACTGCCGCGACGTGCGCCCATCCCCAGAAGAATTCCATCAGATTCTAGCGTCAAGTCGTCAACTAGAGACGCTGACCATTTTGGGTTCAGGCCCGTTGGTCACAGATCTTGACGACGATGTGACCCTCGTTCACCATGATTGCCCGCCTGTGTCTCTTCCCAGGCTTTGGAACCTGACGCTTGGTTATCGCAACGTATTTGAATGCCAGACCGTTCTTGAGATGTTGAATGCACCTAATACGCGAGTGTTCACATTGGAGGATGCGACGCATGTTGCTGATCCAGAGGAGGTGGATGCTGGTCCTGTTCTTGCTTACCTTGGAACTGGGAACTTTTGCGAGTTTGAGCAAAAGGGGGATTCTGCTCGTGCTGTATTCCCTTCTCTTACTTCCCTTTCGCTTTCGTCTATCCAGACTCGGAAGCGCCCTCTCAACGCTTTTCTCAACTCGTTACAGCATCTCCAACATCTATCTTTATCGAACATGGACTTGGAAGAAGTTATTCCTGCGCTCGTCCCATCATCCCTGAATGCTGTCAACGATTCCGTCATCTGTCCTTGCCCCCGCCTGGAACATCTTGCCCTGAAAAATGTTGATCCAGATCGCGCTCCCCACTGTCAACGTGTCATTGCGTTTGTCAATAACTCGAGACGGGATAATGGTGCGGTACCGCTGAAGCACCTTGATGTTTTTGCGCTCGAGCTGGAAGATGAGGATGAGGAGATGGAGATGGATTTGAATGGAGAGAGCGAGTTCTGCCCTGGTGGGGCGTTTAACGATCCTGAGTTTGATCGATCTTATGTGTTGCAGTATCGGTGATTGTGACGTTTGGTTATATTTTTATTTTTTTCGACCTTTGTTGTATTAGTTAGTTGTTGTTGGCTTATCCTTATTTCTTCTGGCTTCATTCTGTTATTGTTCGAGTAGCGTGTGTTCATTTGTAATAGATGACATCTAGCTACTCCACCCATGGAGCCAAAGAGTACTCTCATAGACTCTCATGCTCTTTTGCGCTTCTCAAGTCTGTGGAGCAAGTCCTCGGCACTTTCCATGATAATTTGATTGCGACAACAGGCAAATATCTTGTAAGAAAATCCCGAAGCTCGTTATAATCACCGTTATCGATATCATGATTGTGGTCATGGGTATGCTCTGAATTATCCAAATGTGCGAAAAGTTTGAGAAACTGAATGTATTGTTTGGCTCAGTTGCAAGGTCCGACACGTCACGCAACATGAAGCACGCCAACCCAATTGCGGTGCACCTCTGTGCAGCTCTGCTCTTGTGCCGCAGCAACGATCATTAGACTAAATTGATCGCCATGATACACATATCCCAGGAACTTAAATGCCTCTCTGACTTTCAACACTTTCTCCACCCCCATCATGTCAAAACACCTGAATCCTCTACAGCGAGGCCTCTCTAAACTTTTCGTGGCTGGCCTCTTCGGGTTGATGTTATCATATCTCGCTGTGGTCTCCCTGGTCATGGTTCCGATGGTTCAGACTTCGTGAGTCCCTTGTTATTTGTCTATTGTGCCGTTGCTCATTGTATTTTGCTGCTATTAAGTATCACATATGCGAACCATATCCATGCCATCGGACACACCATGTTTGAGCGTCCTGAGGACCATGGCCTGGCTCGTAAGCTAATATTCCCTCCTAAATCATAGTTCGCCTGACCAATACATGAATTAGCGGGAAAGACAGTCAACATGAAGATTCAAAGCTCTGACAATACCACCCTTGGTGCATGGTTTATCTTTGCCGAATCCATTCATCAAAAGACACCTCTCCTTTCGCCTGCACGAAACCAACCATATATCAAGATACCCTCCGCACTTCATACCAGACCCACAATCCTTTTTCTTCACGGAAATACCGGATCACGCGCCCTCCCTCTTCGTGTGACGGTATACACTGGCCTTACTGCGCGTTTGGACGCAAACCTCTTTGCTATTGACTATCGCGGTTTTGGAGACAGTGCTGGTCACCCAACAGTAGACGGCGTAGCGAAAGATGCTCGAGCAGCATGGGATTACCTCATGCTCCAGGGAGCAAAGCCTCATGATGTTTTAATCGTTGGGCACAGTTTAGGAACTGCGATCGCTAGCTTGCTCGCCGCTGATCTCGCCAACGACGGCATCCAACCGAGGGGACTCGTCTTGATGTCCGCCTTCTCCTCTCTCCGCACACTAATGGATCAATATTACTTGTTCGGCTTCTTGCCATTGTTGAAGCCCCTTTCCGCCATACCTCTCGCTCCGCGTAAGTGAAAATCTATAAATGTTTATGGAGTTGTTAAATTGGGTGTTGACGTTTGGGTTGTTCGCGCTTAGGTTTATTAACGTGGTCGCTTAAGCATCGATTTGATACCCTCGCTCTCGTTCCTCATATCAAGACTTCGGTTCTCCTGGCTCATGGAGAGAATGATTGGGATATACCACACACGCATACCAGCAGTTTGTTTGATGCGTTCCTTGACCCTTACCTTCCTCCTGTTCTAGGCAAGCCAGAACTTTCCATGTCGGCCCATGATTGGGATGCATACCCGGCGCAACAAGAATTCAGGACGCAACAGCGGAACGCTATTGTCAGAACTAGCGTGATTAACAGATTTGGAACTTTGGAAGAATTCGTTGATCAGAAGGAGGGTGAGCGCAGAATAGTAATGCTCAAGACTCATGCTGGCGGGCATGACATAGGTCGCCTGGAAGGAGTGCAGGATGTAATTGGAAAGATGTTTGGGTTCTATTAATTACCATATCCTTTATATAATTTTGTAGTAGTCTATCAGATATCAGTCCGTAGTGCTAGGCTTTCTATGTAGTATATCATATTACACACATTATAGTCATCAGAATGATGTGTGACATTTATGTGTGTGTTTGTTGGCACGTGGATATCAGTTCCACATCTGTCACTTACGACCCTACCAGTCTTATTGTCTTTCGGCCAGGTCGCTCCCGGATAACAATTGAAGAGTTCCTGGCATAGGAATGTAGCATTGAAGTCAACAATTACCTGGCCCAGGCCGTGTGATCTACTCATCAGCTTCTTAACGCTCAAGCTCCTTTTTGTTTTGGAAGATATGTATTTATATCAACGCACCCCCCAAGTTTGTAGGAGCTGCTACAGGTTGCCACCACTTTGTCAACGCTAGGTCTCTGGAGTCTCCTAGCGCTATAATCTACACGCACCCTCATTCTCTGACGACTTAGTTACGCGCTACAAACGGAGGAGCGCCTTTAGTGCGATTTCATTCCTGTGGACCTTCTCGACTTCTTCATCTACGACTCCTTTCATAGGCTTGCCTTATCTTGCGGGCGTTGGGCGATAATTTCGGTTAATCCTTCTTCTCTCTCCGGTCATTCCTACCACCAACCCAGCAACACTTGGAACCACTATGGCGTCCCTCGTATCTTTACCTTCGACGACTACTAACTCCGTTGTCTTCCCACCGCCACCTCCTACCACTAATGCTCTGACACCGGAGCAACGCACCCAGTTACGGAAATCGACGAAGAAGCTCGGTCATATTCTCGGCGCTACTCCACACCTATTAGACACGGACGTTGTTAGCATTCTTGGTACGTACTTGTTTTTTTTTTTCTTCTCCCACCCACCAACTATCATTGTTCTCTGGCTCTTGCTGGTCATAGACTAACTAGTCAATCTTTTGTTCTGCAGGGCCTGTATATATTCAACTTCCTTCCCGCAACGAGACTTCTTCACCAGTCTTGTCTGACTCTTCCTCTGACTCTTATTCCTCGACGTATTCTTATTCAACAACGTCGTTTTATTCCGCTCATCCCTACGCTGCATGTGCTTTTCCCGATAGTAGACCTTCTACGCCTTCGCCTTCACGACAAAACTCTCTTCGGGTCAAGTCTTCGTCAGGACGGCTGAAGAACGTTGAATCTACTACAAACACTCAAGCCCCCCTCCTTCGGCTGGCCGTCTCACCTCCATCTCCTACTAGCTCCTCTTCATCACCTACTTCCTCTCCATCAAGAACTTCAGCAAAGTTCCACCCTTTTGATTCTCACACACGTTCCCCTTCCCTCGATTCCGTATCTACGACGACAAATCCTTCGAACGACATGAGATTCACGCTACGCCCCGCCCGTCATTCTACCTCCACCCAATCCCCTGATTCCATTCCAGAACCTTCATTTAACATCCCATCATCTTCCACCTCTCGCCGACAAAAAATGGATAGGCTTCGAAAGATGTTGGGGGAAGAAGTCCCTGTTCATCTCGTATTCCCGAATTCCCATCAGAAACAGAACGACTCGGGACTCGAGAGAGAACCGGAATTTGAATCAGGTGCATTCGGTCTTGACCCTATCGCAGTAGCTGGTACAGCCGTGCCTCGTCCCAAGAAGGCTGGTGGCGCTGGGAAGATTGTAGGTGCTAGGGATTCGATGGGCACTTTGTCTCCGCATCGCGCTAAGCGTCAGGAGAAACAGAAGTTGGAAAAGTCTAAACCTCTAATGCCCCCTCCTGCCCCTCCGGTTATTTCCGCTTCGTCGTCTATTCCTAAAGACTCGTCACAGAAGCAGTTGTGTGTTATTGTGGAGTGTCCTGAGGAACATGGTATGAGCCCGTTTGAAGGTTTTGGATTTGGAGGTTCGGCGACGAAGAGGTCGACAGCATTGGGGCACGTTCGTGATGGGAGTAGTAGTACTACTCGTAGTGTTCCTGGAATGGAGGATCCGAATAGGGTGTGGAGCACGAGGAGAGGGTATACTGGATGGGATAGATCTATGGTGTTGGGGAAATCGGAGCAGGAAAGGAAGAGGGCTATGAGTTATCGGAAACCTCCTCCTGCTATCAACTTTTGAGTAGCTTTGCTTTTGCGCTCTGCGTTGTTTTTTTATGTACTTTTCGATGGTTGCCTGGTGCCCCATATAATATTGTGATCGTTGCTGCCGTTTCTGTCGTCCTGTCTAGGCTCACTATGTTTCGTTTGCGCTGTACTAATAGTACAACTCTTCGGAGTATATGCACGACTTCTGTTTTTTTTGTCGATAGCCATGATTTGTAAATATGACGAGAAGAAATGTTACGATGTACCGAGCCTCTCGAACCGAGTTCACTGTAAATCAATCAGGAGTGCGGGTCTGAGCTCCCTCGCACTCTCTAAATTCCTCAGAAATATGGCACATGAATGACGGGACAGTTAATGGAATACTAAGTCAGCTGTTACGCAGCAGATCACGACACAGTAGACCTCTCCTTTTCCTCTTCTCTCTCGTCTCATTGTTTGCTTTTGTTTGATTATCATACGATACCTAACCTGAACAACCACTACACATCTAATTACCACCAACTACACTATGTAGAACGATCCACATGAACACTCAGTACGTAGATTCACGTAGACACCACCCTGCCAAGGGGCGTAGTATACCTTGTACACCCTCACCGTGTCTTAGCAGTAGGGCTTGCTTGTAGCGGTATAGAAATAAAGAATTCATCGTTACTAAGTCAGCTGAAAGAAATTATGACGTTAGTATATGGATTCTTGCGAGTAACCCTGTCCCTTGTGAGCGTATGAGCAATCATCCGGCGGTAGTGCGCTCAGGCGGACCCCCTTGGCTTTTAATTATAGTCAATATTAGGCGCGTTTTTTGAACAAGAAAAGGGTACATAGATATTGAATGAAATAAAAGGTAGACTTGTTCTTAGATACTACTTCACAAAACCAACTTGAACTTGGCTAAGATGAACTATAGGTGGTACATAACTATTATATAGAAACATGGTTGTTGCGACCGTCATAAACGGAAGTACTTTATTCACAATTCGAGATCAATTTGTGGTCGAGATACGCTTGGATTATCCGGTCTTTGACGAGGGGAGGGGAACCGAAGTCTGTGCATTGACTTTGTCGCCATCTGATCCCTCCACCATGCTCCTCCAGAATTGTGAGGCAGATGAGTTAACCTCGGTTCCTTTCCGCGAGGATATTGGTTTTAATGAAATAGGTCTCTGAATGACCTCCTGGCATCGTCTCCGGTCATTAATGCTATGATAAATATGAGTGAAATGCGCAAAACCATTAACAGGACGGGGCCAAGACTCACACAGCTAACAGGGCAATCACGTAAACTGAGAGATAAATGAGTCAGAAGTCACATTCTAGTCGGGAGTGTGGCGTCTAAGGACTTACTTCGTCCGCGCGTCAGGTAAATGCTAAGGGCGATATATGTCCCGTGAAACAAGATGTACTGTGATTCACGTAAGAAGTATGATCACAATGAATCTTGAAAACGTTGCTCAAACCGTTGATACGTGGATAATCGTTGAGAGCCTATTATATATAATTTAGCACACTGCATAAGCAACGTTGAACAGTATTGGTTATTTCATAATCTCACCAGAGAACTAGGCCTGTGCTCACGGTCCAATAGATCAGCGCTCTAATGACGCGTATAGTTCCTCCTCTTTGCATCAATGAAGGGAATGAATCACATGAGTCAGGTTGGGGTTGGAGAGCCTGAAAAAGCATACTGGTTGCGGACCCCCCGACTCTTGTGATAGAGCAACCAGCTCATTGCCCCGGAAATAATCGCATCTGAGAGAACCTTAAGAGAATACGCTGAAAGTAACCAGGTCTGTGGGACCAAACTGTGTCAACTGCAAGCCAATGACCTGGAGAGAAACGCACCCGAGCGGATATCAAAGCAGGGCAGCATGGAACCCGAAAGCTAGTAAAATACAATATGTAGGCGTGCCATTTTAAACATGTGATAACAGGACTAACACTTCTTGAATATATACTATATCAAGATAGAGTTGAGTAAAGCACATGGAGCACTTGGAAAGGATGGACTTACTCGTGATGAAAACTGGAATTCCGAGTTGAATCTAAAAAGAGAGACCGGATATAATGACTAAAATTTCTTACCTATTGAAGCGATATATGGAAGAAACTAGATGATAGAAAGTTACAATCAGCGCACTTTGCGTCGTATTTCAAGTTCGTTCAAAACACTCTACCGCAAAAATGGCCAGGCGTTTCTTCCCAACAACTGAATGTTATGGTCAGTCTGTGAGTGAGATAACGTAATGAATGATCATACACCGCCACAGGCGGACGATAAAAAACCTGTTATGAGCTGTCAGCAAACCAATCTCTGAGTCAATCGGTTATTGTAGCTCACAGCTCAATGAGCCCACAACAAAGCTCCTAAGTCAAAAGGCTCGAGTTTTCTAGTGTATGAAGGAACATGGCTCACGCACCGTAAACACAAGCACCGACTATGGTGAGATGTGAGTGGTTAAGACGCACAGTCAAAGTCCAGAACGCACGGTATATTTCCTGCGATGGGGAGTCAGTGAGACGAAAATGCAACATAAGCAAGAACTTACCACGGGGTACACCATAAAAATTGCCGGGGGTCCATCTCGATTCCTCGTTGGATCAAAAAATAATACAGCACACAAACTGTCATAATGAATGTCATTGTATCGACCTAGATGATAGCAGAAATATGAGGTGAGGTTAGATGGGCGAACAGAGTTTCCATTACGAACACCCCAGACGAGGCCTATCTGTTGTGAAAGTTCAGCATATGTGAATGGAGTCATAAAAATTATCGCACAAAAGCCTTGAATGCCAAGGGATCTTGGGGATAAGATCGGAAGTACCAGATCATCTGGCTGCATGAAATTCCATACATCCTATATCACCAGTAGGTCAAAGGAATCAAAGTTGAATGCATGTATCGTCCAATATGGTGGTCAAAACCTAACATATAGGAAGGGTATAACGAGGGGATGACTTACACGTAGGCAAAACTACCTCCAATACTCAACACTCCAAACATCAAATTCACATTTGGTATGTTGAGACTATAGTCAGAATTCATGGGCACGGTGACTGGGGCGGCGGGCGGTGACGCAGACATGGTCCAGATTTTGATGGACTCGGCTTGCACGGGTGGGACTCGTATGGAGCTCTTAGCGATATTTAAGGAAGGATATCTCCAGATACCAGATTTCCAGGCTCAGTGCATGAATCCTTATATACGGGACCAGATAACGTTAATATGCCATTGGAGTCCAGCTAGGGTTGTATAATTTCGGTCGGCTGGAAAAGATTGTTTCAAAATCGGCGCTATGGACAGTCAACAATTCCAAGTCTGGGGGATCGATCGCGGGGAGGTAGAAAACCTGTGATCATGGAAGAATCTTGTTTAGTAATGGAAGAGTTTCTTGAAACACAGCAATGGGCGGTTCGTCGTTGTTTCGTCGGGTAAGAAATTTCGGTCACGAATGTAGTAGCGAGAGGGGCGAGTTAAAATTACCGCATAGTGAGTGAAACGTTCTGGTACGGAATGAAGAAATCGGTGACCTGAAGAAACGGAGAGGCGAAACAGAAACGCAAAAACAAAATACAGGTGCTTTTGTTACATTGGAACCTGGCACTCTGTGTTGGTCCGAACATTCTCGAGATATCAATTCTCAATGTCCGAAATAGCGGATGAGGCCGTAATCCGCACATGCACAGACTATTTTGATCTCATTGCAATCCCCATGTAAACCGACATGAGCAAAAATGTGTCCCACTAAAACAATCCTGTATCGGACAACCCCGCGGACCATTGGGTAAGATTTAGGGTATGGAGCAATTCATTTTCAATCTAGTTCTCACAGAAAGTTGGGGGGCTCATGAGTACGTGTTATAAATCCCAAAACAAGTTCTACATGACGATAAGACGTGTGCCTGATCATTATTGTAAGTCGATTCCTCATACCCGGGTATTGCATGGTCTCGTAAATCACCCTGTTGGTGCCAGCCACTTCAATCCACCCCAAACTTCAATATCAAATAAGCCATCCCATTGTCCACGACGAATCCGTCGATTCTCCCAGTTGAGCAGGTCTGGCGGGCTGTCCGGTCTACAAGGACTAGATTTTACCCCCATCACCGCCTCGTTCCTGAGGCACTGGAAGGAGAGCGACGAAGGACGGAGCATTGTGTGCCATTGACGCCCTCCTCAAGGTCTCCTTCAATCATGCTTTTCCAAACCCGTGATGTGATCGAGTAATCACTGAATGTCGTTTTCGGCAACTGAATAGTTGTTACCCGTAACGAGAAGGTTTCGGGTTGTTCAATAACTCCTTGACATCGTTTCCGATCATTTATTCTGCGGTAAGGTGTAATCAGCGTGGTTGTCGGGCCAGCAACCTGATGTAAGACATGACATACACGGCTAACATAGCAATCACGTATACTGGAAACAGGTCATCAGAGGAGACAGTAAGGATGAGTAATACTGGGCCCACCTCGTCCGCGTATCACATACAGCGCTGTGGGTAAGTAGGTACCATTCAAAAAGACGGTCTGAGAGGTTTTTTTGTCAAGAAAAGTCGGTGTGGTGTAAACCAGTCTCATACAGTCAGTAACTGGAGGAGCGTTGATATCCTTGGGTATGATTTCAGGTCGCGCGGAATTCCAGCTTCACAAATTGTTGCCATACCAGAGAATGATGCCAGTGCTCACGGACCAATAAATCAAGTCTCGAATGACCCGTATAGTTCTCCCACTGGATCGTTTTGTTAGCAAGACCGTAGTGTGATCAGAACAATCACATACTGTTCCCGAACCCCTCTACTTCGGTGATACAACAGCCATATCATCGTGCCCGCAATAATTCCATCGGAAAGGATCTTGAGGGCATAAGACAAGTAGAGCCAGATCTACTTTACCCTATTATCAAGGTGAAATATACGATCGATTTGAACGTACAAGGCTGACTAGCATCTCAGGGTAGCATGAAATCTCAAACCTGTAACTGTGAGCAAGTATAGGCACACAAAGGAGGGCCGATACAGACATTCCACGGAGATACACTGCATTTGACGAACATTGAGGATGACTGACGCATACAGAAATGCTGTAAACTTACTCAGGCCGAAGACTTTGCAGGACGATAGGTTGAGAGGGGCGTGTGAACAGATATACCAGGTAGACTTGCCTGCTGAAGCAATATATGGAACGAACTATTAGGAATTAGCACATCGACGAAATGCTGATTCTTCAAGTGTGCCCACAGAGAGAATGGCCAATCGTTTCCTCTCCGCAACTAAAGATCAATGTCAGTCTGAAGAATGCTTGAATACTATGTGGGGCCGCACATCGCCACATGCGTAAAATAAAGAACCTTCATAATTCGTATCAGTGGGTCGTCATAGAGCATAGATCACTACCGAGCTGACAACTCAACGAGGCTACAACTCATTTCCTGGCGCTCATGAGGATCAGAATTGCAGTGATCTTCGAACGAACTACCCACCGTCAATGTAAGTACTGCCTATGCAACCCGATCACCCATCAGCAAAGGGAATGGCGGACCCGAGAGCGTTTTGACATACATTCATTGTCCTTCAACATGCCGCAAAAATGGATCAGTAAGAGGGAGCATAGCCTGGAAGGAGGTACTTACCAGTGATCACACCAATTGTAACGATACGGATCCTCACCAACTCCTCGCAGAACCAGTTTGTAATATATACACCCCACCGTCGCAATGAAATTAGCCACATCAACCTGCAGTAAATTATTGCAAACATGGAATAAGACCGGTTGGGAATGACCTACGGTCCACACGAGACTAATCTGCGAGGAGAGTATGCCTCAACGCTCGATAAGGAGTGGCCAGGAACGTACGAATAACTTGAATGGCAAAGGATCTCGAGGGTACGACCGAAAATACCATACCATCTGACTGCATGCCACCCCGAACAGTCTAACCCCAAGCCATAAAGGCAAGAAGGGGGAAGTCCAAGCGATATGTCAGCGCGCGAAGGGGAATCATGAGCTTTCTGACTCGACTTACACATACGCGAAACTACCCCCGATGCTCAAAACTCCATGTGGAATCGGCACACTATATGCACGGACACCGTCTGGCGAGGCTGAGGTCGGATACGGAATCGATTCGGACACAGATGTCTGTGGCATAATGGGGGGCTTGGACACGTTGAAGCTGGTTCTTAATGTCTGCTGCCGATACTGTGAATGAAGCTGTTGAAGTTAGCAACGACCTGAGATGAAAGGAACGCCGAAGAATATAGGCGCGCAGCCTTGGGAAGCCGATGGCTTACATGAAACCATGGCCACTACCCCAGTGGCCAAATGAAGGATAAATGAAAACCTTCACCAGAGATACGGCATCCAGTGCTCTTGCCTATCTTTGGACCGCTGAACAGTATCAGGGCCGGGAAATTTTGGTGATGCAACTCACTTTACTAACCACCGCTGTCGGATCAAGGATGTCAGGTGCTGCGCCTCCTACAAATGCCTGTAGGGAGGAAGGCCTCTTAGCGTGCGTTACTCAACGCATTAACCCTTAAAGAGGAGCACGCGGCTTCCCCTGCGGCTTGCCAATTTTATTGGCTAAAATGTCGTCTACCCTGATTCCAGCTGAGAGGCACTTGTTCGGTTCATGCTCTGAATGGGTTTGGCCGCCGTGAGGCCTTCAAGTATGTCAGATTCTTAATGTGAAATAAGGTACATATTCGATGCGATGGTAGGCAGAACGACACGCTGAAACCAACAAGACAAACGTTTTGTATTCAGAACCAACAATACAAGAAACACGATATAGTAACTCACCTGAAACCAACAAGACAAACGTTGGTTTCAGGCCTACGGTAAGTTTTCCTTCAAACTGTCCGCCGTCTCCCGCCTATGTATTCACCTGTTTGCGCATAGCATGGAGGGATCGGCCTCCATAGCGACTCCCGCTCCCTCAACCGGGTCAACCCTCAACTACTCCTATCCAACCGCCGACCGGCTATCCAAGATACCGACGACGATTTTCGACACTCCCACTCGACGTGGTATCAGGCGGTGGACAGGGGGATGACACCTAAGCGGGTTCGGAACTTCTCGAAGGCTTCGCGAGGGAGCTGCTTTGTAAAGATGTCGGCCAACATGTCCTTCGTTGACACGTAGCGTAGGTCGACTTCGCCCATCTCGACACACGCTCCTGAATAAAATGGTATTGTATGACGATATGCATGGCCCGAGTGTGATTGACAGTGTTACGAGCCAACGCTATACAGCCTTGATTGTCCACGTGGATGATCGTCGCTGTGGTCTGAGGATAGTCAATATCCTTCAGTAAGGTTCGAAGCCAGATAGCTTCCTTCGTAGCGTTTGCTGACGCCATATACTCCGCCTCTACAGATGAAGTAGCTACTGTAGGCTGCTTCTTTGATGACCAGGTAACAGAGCTCTACCTCGAAAACAAAACCGCCGACTGAACGACGATTGTCCAGGGACCCCTGCTCATCTGATTAACGAGATTATGGCTATAGCCATGAATCTGGGTTTGAGATTCTTGTATATGAATTAGAAATATACAGTTTAATAGATATAAATAAGAGATTTTATTGTAATTCAATTCATCCGGATAATCCAGATTGTAACTTGATTAATCCAGGTGTGTGAGAAGCAAAATTGTGCACCTGTGGGAATTGAACCCACAAGACAAGGAGCCTGTATGGGGAAAAGTGTACATTGGTCCAACTATGTCAACAATCACTTTGAAATTTCAGTAACATTTTTATATATATAGTGAATATGGTAAACTAAGACTACAAAAAAAGTATTCATGTTTATTAATTATCCTGGATTAATCTAAGCTGGATTATCCTGGATTAATCTAGATTAATCCAGCTCTAAACCTAGTTTTTGCATGCATACCAAGCCTCAGCCTCCTGGCTGTTACGACCTTTCTAAGTGATCAACTCAGGTTGCAACAAGTGATGAAGACTTGAGGGCGATGAGAGAGAAGAGAAGGGGAATCAACAAGTTGGTAAAGCGTAAGGAATACAACAGAGTATCTAGGTGTATATATACTACTGGGGTATTCCTACTGGAGAGTCTCTAGTGGTGGCTGAGTAAGTATGACGTTGTAGCTGAGTAAACATTGGAGTAATCGCAGTAAGAGAAATAGCGGAAAGATGACAGGTCCTTGACAAGCGGGGTGATGATAGGAATGGATGGTTATTATAGTACACGATAGCCCCAAGGGAATATAACACTGGCCTTCTTTCTTACCATTATATAGCTCAGTATGTATGGGAGGCATGAAAGATGTTTTATTTGTTCTCATTCTCACAAATAGACACTGATAACTATATATAAGATTCAAAAAGTTTATAGGATGTTGTGGTGTAAGTGGTTTATTGCTGTCTCACTTGGCATAGAGTGCAGTTCAATCCCCATTGGCAACATTTTATTTACAGTGTTGATTGCTGGATTTATCTGGATTAACTGGATTATCCTGCCTTATCCAAGGATTATTTAATATAATTTAATTTAAATTTAATGTCAGTGAGATTAATCTCAAATCTGGATTCATGGCTATAGCCATAATTGGATGAGCAGGTGCTTATGGATTGTCCAAATCCCCAGCCCAATTTGAGGCTGTCCACCCAATGAGATCAAAGCCCTCTGATCCATAACATTCAGGTACCAACCCGTACTCTGCAGTTCCCTTGAGGTATTGAAGGATGTGTTTAGCAGCCTCAAGGTGAGGTATTCCAGGGTTTCCTCTGAATTGGGAAACAATACTGACAGCATGCTGTATATCAGGGCAGGATTGTGTAGCATACAAAAGAGAACCTATAAGAGAGAAATAGTGTATGTCCCCTGGATATTCAAGGTACTTGCGCTTCTCCCCATCAGTGATAGGGGATTGTGAGGTGAAGAGGTCATACTTCACGTTCAAAGGTATTGTGACCAGGTTTGCTTCAGGCATGCCAAATTGAGTGAGCATGTTGTGAACATAGGTGGTCTGGGATATGTGAATGGTACAAGTGTCATGGTTCCATGAGATGACAAGACCTAGGATGTGTTTGAAATCACCCAACTTGGTGATCTTGAAGTCTTCACTCAGCTGGTGCTTGAAATAGGAGATGTGGGCACCAGTAGGACTTGCAATGGCCATGTTGTCAACATACACGAGGACAGCCAGGACCATCTTTCCATCTGCCCATAAGATGTAAAG
Organism: Macrolepiota dolichaula; assembly: GCA_003315915.1. Classification (NCBI taxonomy): domain Eukaryota; kingdom Fungi; phylum Basidiomycota; class Agaricomycetes; order Agaricales; family Agaricaceae; genus Macrolepiota; species Macrolepiota dolichaula. The sequence goes on along the minus strand of QFDT01000587.1, from coordinate 20,118 downwards.
ATGACCAACTTTTCAAACCCCAACCTCTGCATTGTCTCATCCAACTTCAATTTCCACTGTCTCCCAGCCTGCTTCAACCCATACAACACCTTTAACAACTTCCAATACCTCTGCTTGTTCCCATACTTCAACATCTCCTTGGAGACTTTCATATAGATCTCTTCCTCAAGATCTCCATTGAGGTATGCAGCCATGATATCAATCTGTTCAAGCTCCCAATTGAGATAAGCAGCTAGGGTCAAGAAAACATGAAGAGTTGAGAACTTGGCTATTGAGGCAAAAGTCTCAGTGTAATCCTCTCTGGGCACCTATGAAAAGCCTCTTGCAATGACACAAGTTGTTATGCTTGGACCTAGTCCAAAGCCGTGCCAGAAGGTGGGCCGCTGAGAAGTCACCTCAGCAGTACTACCAGTCGATCCGTAGTCCCAGACTAGAGAACGAGGTAAGCGCCAAGTGGAGTCGAGCAAGACGAAGGTCTTCTCAATGTAATGACAGAGGGGTCGTCTCCTGAACTTGAGTGACGCGCAGAGCTTCCAGGCAGGTGTTATATGGTAAGTCTAATCGTCAATGAAGACAATCGAGGGAACAGATTTGCAACGTTGAACGATATCAATAAGAACATGCTGGTTAACAACAATACTAAAGCTAGGGTACACAGTACACTACACTTCAGTATATGAGGCCATATCGACGTTTGTCCAAACTAATCAATATACAAATACATTGTAAATAGAGTCTGCACATCGAAATCCAATCCCCGACCCTTTCACCAAGGTGTCGCTATCTTTAGTGCATGCATAATAGGGAGACTTGGCCTTTGACCAATCAGATGAATAGAGGGAGAGACACAGCTCTTGGGAATGATGGTGACAAGAATAGACAAAGAAAGTAGGAGACTAGGACAAGTCCAAGATGATGAAGAGAAGTGACATACTGTTACAAGATAGAGGAAACAATCATAACATTATCCCCTTTGTATATTGAGACTCCGACTCAATTATTGATAGACTGGGTTTTTGTCAATGAGACGGATTTGTTCGCATTGAATGGGGTTGCCACTGGTGTTGACGATTCGTCCTTCCATGCAATGGTTATTTGGGTGGTACCAGTATTCAGTTGTGATGTTTTTGGTGGCGTTAGGATCACATCGCATTGGTCAAGGTACAATAATATTGGGATCTTTGTAAAGGATATTTTGCCGAGCATGTTGCCCTAAGATGAGAGCGTTCTTGAGGAAATGGCATCGTTTTTGGGCATCCTCGAAGGTGACAGTCTGAAGAGGGATAGAATGACGAGAAGGATAGGTTGGAGTGGCTGGTCTTCTAGCACACATCCAGGAGTAATGCTTAGAGTCATTGCAAAATCGACATTTATAGGTAGGGCAGTCTGCACCGATGTGTCTGACACCTTGGCAGGCCCAACAGCTGTGCGAGTATACAATTAGGAGTTCCTGGGGAAGTTTGAGAGCCCAAGGGATTGGTAAGACACGGTGGGTGACTGCGTATTTCCATTGGGGATAGTCTCGTACGGGATTACGGTCTCCTATCTGCTTGAGGACAAGGATGAGGGCATGGAGGTTTGGGTAAATGGCAAGGTTGGGGCGTTGTTCGTTTGAAGCCTTATGTTGAGGCTGAAAGGCCTCTGGGACCCATGGGTTGGTTCTGATGCAATAGGAATGTGATCTTCTATCGGTGGTAAGGGTGTATCCGTTCTCCTGATATTTCCAGTGATAGGTTCCTGGTTCCACTTGTGGTTTGTCTCAAGTTCCATTTTGTCCGATAGTTGAAGGTGTTGAGTTGATATCTCCACTCGTCACATATGAGCTATATCTGTGTAGTCTATATCTGCACTAGATAAGGTTCTACCAGGTGAATCTAGAGATAGATCATCTGAGACCCACATTTGATCCATGGTGGAGTACTCATGTATCCGCTCCATTCTCCATGGACCCACCTGTCCAGAGCAATCCACTGGACGATCCTATGCTATATGTAGAACCTTTCCACCTTATGATCCTTAGATACTTCTATGAATAGTTACTTAGAATATGTATATAAACCCTATGTATTCATCACTATTCTACAGTTCAATACACATCATCTACCACTCAATTGTTATACACTCTACTCTAACTCTATCTTCTCTATACAAACCAGTGAGTGTTAGATCACCTCACCACTGTGCATAGCACCATTATGGGTGCTTCCCCATAGTCCTATTCATTAGGACCCTGTTGCTGCTAGGACATATTTCACAACAGAAGGTACTGATAAACTGGGGTTTGGATTCCCAGGAAGGCTAGCCATTCCTTGACATTGGGAGTGAGAGGAGGTGGCGTTTGCATAGGATTGGGATTGAGGAGACATCTTGACAAAGGCTGTGATGGTGCGTTGGACATTCTCTGGGCTGATAGATGCGAGATATGTGAAGGTCTGTGCGATAATGTGCTAGCTAGGTAGTAGAAGTGAAATCAATATAAAATCACTATAAGTTGCAACGGGTCACTAAGTTCACCACTACTAACTGCTAGTGCTCGCGAACGAGTTTCGAAGGGGAGATAATCAAATAGGTAGATAGGGGTGGAGGGTGGTATTAGCTAGCGAGATGTCTCACTAGTGGTTTTGGTAGCTAGCGAGTGGGGGCTCACTAACGGGGTGGTTGCTAGATGACAACAGACAAGGTTGTTTAATTGAAATATAACTTCGAATCCTAAATGACGGCTACGTCACTATAGATACCAAGATAAAGGATTTGTGAGGATAGTTAACAGGCCAGTAGCTAGCTGCACTGTGGTTATACCCTCCTGATCTAGTGAACGTACCGACTTGTACCCTCTTGATACAAGATGCGATGTGAACGCTAGTGATTGTTCGTCGATCAACTTGCTATATCCAATCTATAGGAATTCTTGTTAATCTAATCTCACTTCCTTAATCTGAGGTCTCTATTGACTGAAGCTAAATCTTAATTCACACTAGACAGGTCACTTAATAAATCACTTATATATGATCTATCACTAGATGAGCTGGCAAGATTGCTTGTCCAACGCGCTTGCTAGCGAGGGGTATTTATACGTTGCGAGACTAACTAGATTACAAATAAAGAAATAGTAAAATATTGGATTATCAGTTCGTCGGGCCTCCGCTAGCTACCCTATAACCTGGGTTGAGGGTTCGCTAGGCCAATCAGAGGCCTATCTAGTTATCCCTGATGGGGGTCCATATGGACGGTGCTCTCGCAAGCGATAATACCTAGCTACATCCGTTGGTAGCTAGGGTTGGTAGCATATGACATCAGGCCGTCATGTGTGCCTAGTTATCATCTTTATTCCAATGTGTGGTCGACCTCTATCGAGCGACCGATAACTAGCTGGCTCCTCGCTATTGGTACTCGGGATGGCGTTGCCATGCCTCACGGGCCTGATTGCTCATGAGGTATCTCCTCGCTAGCCGGCCCTTCCGACGCGTGTCTCGGTTCGATTCTGGGGGGGGCTAACTAACGCGGCTGTGCGCTGACTAATCAATAGGATTGAGCCGTAGCTAGAACATTATATCGTGAACTGATCTCAATGAACTGTAGATTCTAAATGAACTGACGTCACTAGCCGTTTTGGGTGAATAGGGTCGTGCTCGCTAGACCTCAGGGCCCATTCGCCTTAGTGATCCGTTGATCTACTGATCCGGGGCGCTATAGATAGTCGTAGTGAGACACTTCAACGTGCTAGCGAGGCTCCGCTCACTAGCTAGACCTGTAGCTAAGGGTATGTTTGTCCGAAGCTAATAGTATTCCTCCTCAATACCGTACGCTTTTCCGGTAAAGGGTACTAATGACCGGTTCCTCTAGTGAGGTTCATAGCTAGGTACTATATCACTTCTAGCGAGGGTTCCTTAATGTTACTAGCATCCTAACTAGTGATATTCCTAGCTCCTGTAATGGATTCACGATCGAAATCGTTTCGGCCGTAACAGCGAGGAGGTTCTCTGCGTAGCGTGTGCGGAGGGTGTTGAGATTAGGTCCGGCCTGATTGAGTGGCGCATGGCCTGCTCTATTGGCTGTATCTCGGAGATTGATCCAGAGCTTGTCATATTTGGATGAGTTGAGTGGACCTGGTGTGGGAATTGGTTGGTGGAAGTCCATCTGTGATGCAAGGGAGGTGGCGGTGACTGCAGCGGTAGGGCTGGCGTACTCTGTGTTTGATAAATGTGAAGAGGGGGTGATGGGGTGTGGATGGATGCTTGGTTGTGCGTCCATATTTCGATCTTGTTGTCCCTGTGAATAACGATGCGGGTTTCGTCCGGTAATGGAAGTGAGGGCTTGTTGGAGGAAAGTTTGATAGTCCTTATTTTCCGAAACATCTTCGAGATGGAGTGGAATAGAGGGAGCTGCTGGGGATGCACTAGGAACCGAAGGTAATGAAGGATCTCCTCCAGATGTTGAAGAAGGTTGGGAGAAGATGGATGGGTTAATGCTGTTGAAAGGCCATTGTCCTGAATCGTTGGATAAATGTACGGTGGTTGGGACGGATGACAATGGTGATGGTAATTCACTGGAGGTATATATGTTCTCGGCTGGGATGAGACGAGTTGTGGATGGGGTGGAGGTATCCATGGGCCAGATGTCGTTGTGCGAGATGGGTAAGGGGTCAGTGGTTGGGGATTCAGTGAGGGGTTCATAGTCATTGTAGGTGTGGTTGCTTGCTTGGTCAGACATATGAGCTTTTGTGATCCAATCTGGAGTCAATGTTTCTTCTTATAGTCGGTTAAGATCTCAGTCAAATGAGGAAGGAGTTGCTGTTCAGGTTCCCATGTATTTTTGGAGTTGGGGTAACCTTTCCATTTGATGAGATAAGTAAGTCAGCCTTGGTTAAGTCGGTGGTTAATTATATCCTCGACTTTGTACTTTTCTTGGCCATCAATGATATCTGGTGGTTCGGCTTCGGGTTTGGTGTTGTTTTGCTTGGTCTTCCGGTGACGCTTGAGCAAGGAGACGTGGAAAACTGGATGAATTATCCATGTCTTGGGAAGGGTGAGTTTGTACGCGAGGGGTCTGTTGACAAAGCAGCATAAGCGCTAGTCATGCTCTCGTCACATGTCACATCACGTGACACTTAAGCGCCGTCATGGGCACTCGGACCGGATCATTGCTCTGGCCATACGTTGACCATCAAAGCATTGATCACACGAGGCTGTGCGGAATGAAACCTGCACACTTCCATTATGCTATCTATTCTTAGTTCCAATAGAATAGCTGACAGTTCTCCGATTGCATTCATCTGCACCCATTGATGTGCTTGTCAGTGTAGTATACATAGTATAGAAACCCTATGTCCTCTATGGTATATAAGGACTCTTAGATAGCCCAATTATGATAACTTTCTCTGCTCTCTCAACTCGCTCTCACAAGCAACAACCTAAGCTCAAGCTTTCCACCAGTTTTACTCTAGCAAGGCAAGTGTTTCCCTTATTGTACACTACCATGCGTGCTCATCATATGCTTTGCTTTCAACAGGTTATGGGCCCCAGTTAGCCTGTACAATATGCGAACCCGCATGTGCGCATCCAGCCTTTGGCTCACGCTGCACTGCAATCCCCGCACGTCGAGGGTACACCGATTAGCCTTGTTGAACTGGTGATGATTGTCCTTTGGGCTCGGATCAGACAAGTTCACCAGTCCCACTACTCGCTACCCTTGGTCGTACAATACCAGCGGTTCATAGCTCGTTGGAAGCGTTCATTCGCTCACAACTTGATGCTTACAAACCTTGCTTTATGCAGATCACAATGGCCTCAACTGTCATCGCCAACCTCCCCATCCTTAACGGCGCCATCGACTATGACGAGTGGCAGTACGACGTTGGAGGATACCTTGACTGTTTCACCATGACCTGCCCCAATCTTGGTATGGTCACCCTTGGAGCTGTGATGCGCGGAACCATTACGTGCCTCCCCAATCCCCGTCCCGCTGTGCTTGATGCCAATGGCAACATCGCTCGCCCAGCCGGCGCATCGCTAACACCAGCGCAGATTGCCTCCCAGAATGAATGGGACATGGTAGATTGGAACGCCATCTCGGTGATCACACAACAGCTCGGGAAGGAGGTCAGAAGACACTCCTATGACACAAGTTGAGAGCTATGGGAAAGTCTCAGGAACCGCTTCGGTGGCTTTACAGTCACCTCCGTCTTCCAGAACATCGCTTGGCTGCAGGACTTCCAGTTCTCCGGCACGGCTGATCCCACCACGGAGATCACCGCATGGGTCAACAAGATTAACGCACTATCCACAAACAGTCTTGATATTGACAAAGCCGTACAAGCGTGCTGGCTCATCCAGCGGATCCCGCCTGCATGGGATCATGTTAAACAGCGGCTCACCTTCGAGTATTCCCAAAATGTCCTCTCCCTAAATGTAGGGATCGTCGCCATCGCTGTCCGACAGGCATATGACATTGCGCAACAAGCGCACGCCAATGCCGCCCACTTCTCAGGGGTCCGTAATCATGGACAAAACCCCAACTGGAATCGCCAACGAGGCAGTAATAATAATAATTCTGGAGGAGGCCGCCAGCAGCAAGGGCAGCTGCGTTCGCAGCAGCAGGGGAACAACAATCTGTGCCTGCCGGTGCAGCCCCAGCAGCAGTAGAACCAGCAGCAGCCGCCCCAGAATAACCAGTCTGGTCAAAATGAGGATCAGAAGAAGTGTGGCCGCCGCAGAGGCCGAAAGAAGAAGGCTGTGATTGCTGCAGCAGCAGCAACCGGCTCGGGTGCGCCCACAATAAGCGGCAACACTGACCCTTTTGTCCAGCCGGGACATAGTTTGATTGCCCCCGTTGCAAATGCCGCAACGGTCTCTTCTTTGGCTTTTGCCATGATTGCCAAACACTCCGCTCCCCCCTCAACTCATACCCTTCTCGCTTGAATGAGCGAGGCCAAATCCTCTCCGGCCGCGTTTTCCGCGACCAACTCTGCATGGGAGATGCCGCCCGAAGGGCATCTGCGAGGAAAGACGGCCAATCAGCAGGCCAAGCGTCGCACTGTAAAGCGCTATGTGAAGCGCATGGGACAGAGGCTTCAGCGAGATACCTCACCGCCACAAGATGGCTTCGACACTGTGTTCTGGCAATGCACTACGCCCTGTCCCCCTTCGCCCCTCATCACTTCGATGGAGTTAGATGATGATGCTGTCTCACTGGGTACACCATACGGGAGCGATTCTTATTCGTACATACCACCCATTTCTAACTCAGGAAGCTCATCTAACATATGTTCTCAGTCTCGGGCGTTGCACGCCCTCTCCTCCCCCAATGTGCAGCTGAAGCGCCAGGCAGTGATGTTGGAGATATTGGACTTTATGATGAACTATGTAGATTATAGTAGCTATGTGACATGTACTGCTCCGCTGGCCATGATGGCCGAACATGAATCTATTCCCCCCGCGTCGAGTTCAGTCCCTGAGATTATGAAATGTGAGATTGCATCGTGCATAGATTGCACTGCAATGGAAGCGTCCTATGAAAACGGGACAGATGCTCTATGGCTGTTGGATTCTGGTGCCTCACGGCACTTCACGCCATATTTAGATGACTTTATGCAGTTAGATCAATTGGTTGACTATGGTTTTGTCACCACTGTGTCCAAAAGGCTCCCTATCAAAGGTTGAGACACAGTCGTCGTACAGCATCATGTGAACGGGAAAAAGAAGATCAGCCATATTTGGCCAGTCTACTATGTTCCCAAGTTTGTATCATGGCTCCTCTCGCTTGGCACGTTTTTAGCCGAAGGCTTGAGAGTAGAAGCCAATCAAAGAAGGACGACCCTCTTTACGCCTTGAGGCAACGGATACATGGAAGCAGTACCGCGACAAAACGGCACAACCATCCATTATGTCCATTCGCACGTCATGGATAATCACACTTATGGCATGTCCGTAACTTTAGATGCCTCGACATACGATCTCTGGCAACGTTGACTCGGACACCCATCTCACAACGTCCTCCAAAAAGTCCGAGAGCATACCCATGGTGTTGCACCTTTTACTCCCAGGGGTACCAATGTTTGTGAGGGGTGCGCTCTTGCTAAGCAGCACCAGAAATGTTTTCCGCCCGTCCCTTCGACCACGAAACGTTATCTCGAGGTCGTACACTCTGACCTCATGGAATTCCCCACTTTGTCATACCACAAGTACAAGTGGGTTTACCCCTCGAGGCGCCGCCGAGTCCATTGCCGGTCTCGTCCCTCTCCATCTTCACCTCCAAAAACTCACCAAGCGTTGTGGCACACGCTTCCGTACCCTTCCTGACAACCACCCACTCAAACTCCTCACCCAAGACGAAGACTTGGACAAGCTCAACATTAAAACCCCCGCTGTAGATTTCCTACGCAACAGCGCGTCAGTCACAGACACCTTCAAGCGTCTACACCTTAGTGCTCAACCCGGTATGCGAGTAGTCGATCATTTCTCTCCTTCTCAAATTTCTTTTAATCATTGTCCACGTGCATCTGATGATGATCCGCAAGCTGTCCGCCAATACCTCGAAGAGGCTAGCGAGGCTCGTGATCGCGCACTCTCTTCTTCTTCCTCTCTTATTGTTTCCACGGACGGCTCTTGTCCGAATAATTCTTCTAACAAATTGTACGGTCAGGGTTTCAACCCTTTTTCCTTTTCTTCTACTTCTGCTTTCCTCCTCTTTGATTCTTCAATTTCCTCTCCCATTAAATCGCATGTTGTACCTTGCGGACATGTAACCTCCTCGGACTCGGAATCGTACGCTCTCCGTCTTGGTCTTCTATCTTCTCTTTCTTTCTCTTCTGATATTGCACGCTCCTTCAACCGTAGTATTACCCATATCTCTCTGTTTACTGACTCAATTTCATGTGCTAAACATCTGTTTGACTACAGCGCCCACAGTGCACATCAAGACGCCCTCGCCGTTGCCGAACCCCTCCGCTCCTGGCTCTCTATCTCCTCCTCCCATAAAATCACCTTTTGGGATATTCCCTCGTCGCTCAAGTGGTCGATCCACCACCAAGCCCATAAACTCGCCAAGTCCTTGCGAGTTCCCTGCGTCCCACATCAATCTCGACACTCACTTGGTTCCATCCGCAAGTCGTGGACCGACCGCTACCTATGGTTGTGGCAGCACCGCCACACCTCAAACGACACATCCTACCAAGGGAATCACTTCCTCGACCTCATGGGATCGAATGACAAACCCATCCTCCCCACTTACGCCAACGGCGGTTCATGGCTCACAAAAGACATGACGCCATCTATCGCCGCGCGTCTCACGCGCTGCATATCCAACCACGCGCCTATCGGAACTTACCGCGCGCGCTTCTTCCCAGATGCCCCCACATCATGTCCATGCGGTCACATGCTGGAGACACGTGAACACATTATCCGAGACTGTCTGCGTTTCAAGCGGCTATTCTCAAACGGGCGCTACGACAACCTGGCGTGGCTCATAAATTTTTTGGACGACAACCCCCTTGCGTTCACTTTCCCTCCCGACGATGGAGATCCCTTATGGAGAGAAGTCATCCGCAACCGAGCCCTACGGAGACGGGAACGGCAGCAAAATTTCATTGAAGATGTGCACTAAGGCGCTGGACATCGGACTTACGGTTAGTTTTCTCAAACTTCCCTCTTTTTCTTGTGGTGGCGGTTACAGGGGAATAGCAAAACCTTTTTCTGCCCCCTCCACATTCCTGGATCCCTTTCTTTTCTCTGTTGTTTCTGTTCGTCGACTTCCGCTTTGTTATTGCGGTTGGTGCCACCTCTCAACTTCTTGTTCGGACTACTAGCATAGTTTCCTATCTTCCTCGACTCGACTCGCTTCGCTCGTCTCGTCTCGGACACCCTAGTTTGTCATTCCCCTTTTTTTTTTGTACGTGTTTCTTTGTTTTGGACTTGGGACTGCTATTGCGCGCCTGTTTGTACTTAGTTAGATACTAGTGCAATAAAATTGGATTTAAAAAAAAAAAAAAAAAAAAAAAAAAGTACAAGTGGGTAATGACCTTCATTGATGAATATACCGGCCATGCGATTGTAGCGTTTCTTTGCCACAAATCCGAGGCGTTAATCACCTTTGCAAATTTCACAGCAACAGCTGAAAATGCATATGGCAAGGTCACCCGCCTTCATTCTGATAATGGAGGCAAATATTCATCCAAAGCATTCAAGAAATTCCTTTCACAACATGGTATAACTCACACTACATCTGCTCCCCATATCCATCAGCAGAACGGTCATGCAGAGCGGTTTAACCGCACCATATGCGAAAAGAGCAAAGCGATGCGCCTACATGCAAACTTCCCGGAATCTTACTGGGAATTCACCATTCAAACCGCGGTATATTTATATAATCGCACACCTGTTTGCCGATTAAATTGGCAGACACCCCAGGAAGTCAGGACCAGAGTTAAACCAGACCTGCAACGTTTAAAGGTATTTGGCTGTGGTGCCTTCGTGTTTATGCCACCCGAGAAGCAAAAGTCCAAACTTAGTCCGCACTCGGAACCAATGTTATTCATTGGTTATAGTGGCGATGCAAATTATAAATTTATGCGTCACACGGAGGGTAATGTGATCTTTGAATCACCCACTGCCATATTCGACGAGGATTGGTTCCCTAAGAAGCCAGTAGATGCGACTCGCTGTAAAGAGGCGATAGAGCGTGGAAGCATTTCACTTCTTCCTCCGTCATTACGCAATGATGACGGAAATAGTTCCAACAACGACCCTCCCCCACCTCTGGTAAATCCCTTAGATGGTGCAGTGTTGCCAAACATTCCAGTTCCGCCTGTGCCCATGCCTCCCCTGGCACGTCCTCCTCCTCTGCCTCTGGCGTGCAAACCCACTCCACCTGCGCCGGGATCACCTCCGAGATCTCCTCCTAGAGATCCACCTCCTGCTCCTCAGCCTCTGTTGAACAACCGGCAAGCTCCGGATCATGCGCCAGACCCCAGCCCCAGAAACCACGCAGATCCACGCGTGTTTCGCAACCACCATTGCATCCTGGCAATGTGTACAGCGAGAGAAGAATCCCGTCTCACATCATCTGCGACTACGGACGCGAAGGTGAATGGGTTCCTCCACAAGAGTGACTCATGCGCCACTGTGCTTTCCAATGGCATGGTGCACGTCCACCTGCTCAAGACCTTGCGCCAGAACAAATCGCGGAAAGACACGCTAACATGTATTGGCAGCATGTCGAGCAAGGGTTCTTACCTCTCTTTCCTGATGAGGAACCGGCAAATGCCAAAGAACCCATGGACGAAGACGCCCTGATCGCTAGACTAGTGGAAGAAGGGGGGCAAGATTTGATTGACTTTCTTTGTGCGAAGTCGGTGGAAGTGATTGAAAAGACCGGGATACCAAAACAACATTGCGACCTAAAGCATCTATCTGCTCAAGAGCGCGCAAAATGGGAAAGCACTGAAGGTGATGAAATCAAAGTGCTAAAAGATCAACAAGTATACGAGTTGGTTGATCTACCCAAGGGGAGACAAGCGATCAAAAATTGCTGGGTCTACACACCCAAGTCGGACGGACAATACCGTGCTTGACTAGTGGCTAAAGGTTTCTCCCAGATAGAGGGAATAGACTTCGACGAGCTATTCTCTCCTGTAGTCCGGTACAAAAGTACGCGCCTTCTCCTTGGCCTTGCAGCTTTAGAGGATTGGGAAATAGAAGGCGTTGATGTGAAAACCGCCTACTTATACAGACATCTGGACGAAGAAATCTATATGGAACAGCCAGAAGGACACGTAATTCCTGGCCAAGAGAAGAAAGTGTGGAGACTACGCCGAGCGTTGTACAGCCTTAAGCAAGCTGGCTTGTCCTGGTGGCGCGAAGTATCCGCATCCATGACCAAACTAGGATTCAAGCGATGCAAATCCGACACTGGCATATATATTTACCACGACAGTAAGACTGGAAAACTTGTCATTGCTATAGTCTACGTCGACGATGTGCTATTTATGGGAAATGATCCTGCCCTTCTGAAAAAGAAGAAAGAGGAATTCAAGAAGCGATGGGATTGCAGGGACACATCTGGAAATGAGTTCCTTGGCATGTGCATCCGTCGTGATCGAAAGAACCGGAAGATCTATCTAGATCAGCGAGACTATTTACAGAAAGTCTTGGAGAAGTTTGAGATGACAGCGTCTAAACCCACGTCGACTCCACTCCCTGACGGCTACCAAGCCCTCGCCAATCCAGATCCGGTTAACCCAACGATCCGACTCCACTTCCAGCAAGTGATTGGGTCCCTCATGTACATCATGATTGGAACACGACCCGACATCAGTTACGCTGTAACGCAACTCTCGCGTCACGCCCACAACCCAACTCAGGAACACCTGAATCGAGCTTACCAAGTTCTTTGGTACCTGAATGCGACCCAGCTCTACCGGATCACGCTAGATGGGGGAAAGGGTGAAGGAATAATATCCTTCAGCGACTCTGATTGGGCAGCAGACCCAAACACTAGACAGTCTTCTACCGGGTATTTTGTCTTGATTGCTTCTTCAGCAGTCACGTGGACTACTCGTGCACAGAAGACGGTCGCGTTGTCCTCAACAGAGGCCGAGTATATGGCGCTTTCCGACACAAGCCGCCAAGTCATATGGATCAAGCAACTAATGGAGGAGCTTGGATTCATCCTACCTTCTCTCCCACTGTGCGGTGACAATATGGGGTCACTATTCCTCGCACAGAATGAATCAGTGGAAAAGCGGTCGAAACACATCGACATTTGCTATCACTATATCAGGGAGGTAGTAATGGACAGAAAGGTTGCCTTGGAGAAAATCCTCGGTACGCAGAATCCTGCAGACCTTCTTACCAAAAATCTTGGCGCAGTCAAATTCAAATATTTCCGCGACAACTTCTACGGGCTCAAATTCATCGAGACCAAGTAGCGCTGAAGGAGCGCTATACAAATACCTAGATGCTCAAGACCATGCGTTCATCCCTTCTTGACCTTGAACCACTACCTTCCCTTTTGGGACATTGGTGTGGACATTGTTGAGAATATACGCTATGGCTCGGAAACCTCGATCTAAGCATACGCCCGCCGCTGATGAGAGCCCTCAGCTCTCTGAAATCACTCGTCTCTTCCTCGACGCGATCAACCAAGACGATCGCGTCAAGGGTATTATTCGTGCGAAGCAACTGTACGCACTCCCTGAAGCCGCCCGTCTCGTGGTCCAACGCAAGCTGGCGTCCATCAACATCACGAACATCGTCGATGACACCGTGTACACTAGTTGGGGGGACTCTCCGGCCCCCTCCTTTACTATTGGGTTCTCTCGCCAGGAAAGTACCCCTGGCACCCCTCCCCCTCCCGCCCCCGCCCCAATCCCTGAGGTGGTCATGGGCGACTCCTCCCCTTCCTCGTCCGACCGCACAATTAAGCCTCCGGCTCCTGCCCAGGATGAGGATGATGACATCTTCGACCTCGACGCATTTGCACTTGAGCTATGCGCCGAGCCTTTCTTAGACGGTCTCAAAGGTGCCCTTATTGGGCTGTCCCCCGCTGACCTCACCAAGTTCCAGTCGAGCATTGCGCCCTTCACCGCCCTGCTACGACGATTCCTACCCTCCCCTCCCTCTGGCCCTGCGCCTAACCATCAGGAGGCCACTACTCAGACCGTCCGGCCGAAGTCTTTCCGTCCGGAAGAACCCATCACTGGCACACCTCGTGTCAGACGCTCATACGCTGCGGCTGCAGCTCCACCTCCTGCTCCCCCTCGCCCTACTGCTGGCCCTGAGCCCCGGGTAACCCCTGCTCAGATCCAACCTCCCGTCCCTGGTAGGCGCCCCAACAGGCGACCCTACTATGCTACACACGGCCCCTCAAGGCACCAATTCCATATTTCCGCCGACAATGTCGCCATGTCCAAGGCCGGCTTGTCGTTCCCACAGCTGCTGCGCATCTGCAACAGCTCCCTTACTCGTGCCAAGTCTTCGCTTCGCGTCGATGCGGCTTCTTTTACTTCTTTCGGCGTCTCCTGTTTGACGTCTGCTGTCCCTTCCGACGCTGAGCTTGACACACTCACCGCCGCTCTCGCCCCCAAGCTCCCCGGAGCTTCCCTCTCCCTCTCCGCGTCGAAATCTTTCATCAAGATTGTCGACGTCCCCTTCTACAAGTCTGGTCAGACTTTCCCCCCCACCTTGGCCGAGTTGAGGACAGAATTGTCTTCCTCAGTTATCAATCTCGACCACGTGGCGCACATGCGCTTCGTTCGTAACTCCGCCCGGGCCGATTCAGCCACCCTCTGGATCGACCTCGTGGATTCACAGCGCGGTACACGCGCTTCTTCTGTCATCAACCGGCACGTGCTTCTTAATGGGGCAACATGTCATATCCGCGGCGCCAAGTCGCATACCGGCACCCCCCAATGTCAACGCTGCTGGAAATGGGGCCACCCTTCCTCCGCCTGCAGACGGCCTACGGCTGTCTGCCCCATCTGCTCGGGTCCTCACCACAAGGACTCTCATCGGATGCTGGCTGGCTGCTGTAAAGGCAACCCCAAGGCCAAGCCCCCTATTCCCCCCACCCCATCTGATGTGGCTTGTCCCCACGTCAGTTCCTGTGTCAACTGCGGCGCCAAGCATGCTGCGGATGATAAGCGGTGCCCCTTCTGGCGCCATCGATACGATCGCACCTGGATCCGCGGTTGCTACGCCCGGGCTGCCGAGGATCGTCAAAAGTCCGCGGTGCCCCCCACTCGCGTGCCTCGGCGCACGCGTCCTGTCCCTTCGACTTCTCGGGAGGAGGCTGATGTGGAGCTAGGGGATGACGATGTCTCCCTGTCCGACGACGACGCCCTTAGCTATGCGGGGTGATCCTTACATTCGCTCGAGGTTGTTCTTTTGTTTCGGACATTATGGTTAGGTAGGCCGGGCCTTGATTGGCTCTTCATAGGCTCCTGGACATTTGCTATTCATATATACTTCTTTCGATACGCCGTGTTGAGGCGTTGTAGGGTTATTTCTCTCAACTGCACACTAGTGTAGTTTTCTCGCCACTTCTTGGGAATGCTATCGCGCGCCCCTTAGGATAGTCATGTATTAACGTACTGCTATTGCCTATAAACAACCAGTTAAAAAAAAAAAAAAAAAAAAAAAA
>QFDT01000585.1:0-10091 GCA_003315915.1 Macrolepiota dolichaula | reverse complement strand
CGTGTGCCTATTCTACGTCCTCTCGGTATCTACAAAGCGGGCCATAATAACATCGACCCGAAAGGAAGCGGCGGCAACAGAACCCACGCCGACACGATCGCCTCAACCCTTCCTCAAACTCGCCGATCCACGTTAGCCACCGCCGCAGCCTTCTTTACCTCTATGGCCCGTTCATCCCGGGATACCCTTCCCACTCTTTCTCACTCACATTCCCACGCAAGCTTGCACCATGCTCATACGCATGCTCATGGGCACGCGACCAGTTTCACCGCTTCGTCAAATCCAGGTACAAGCTCAGTGCCTATCCCGACCCCATGCACAAGCCGTATCAGTAGCGAGGACGCGCGTCTTCTGGATCCGTCCTATCTTTCTGCGATGCCTATATCTTCACGCAATGGGTATCACGGGTCTTCTG
Organism: Macrolepiota dolichaula; assembly: GCA_003315915.1. Taxonomy (NCBI): domain Eukaryota; kingdom Fungi; phylum Basidiomycota; class Agaricomycetes; order Agaricales; family Agaricaceae; genus Macrolepiota; species Macrolepiota dolichaula. The sequence continues at coordinate 9,676 of QFDT01000585.1, read as the reverse complement.
GTTCCGGAGTTGGGAGTGGTCGAGCATACATCCATGTGATACCTTACGTCGACCCTCAGGGTACTTTACACGATCCAGACTACCGTCCGTTCCCGGTCATCCGCCAAACTAAACAACCTGTTCCGAGCCCATTCGCTCCTCGGAAGTCCTACTGGGAATCTGATGGTGAGGAGCTCGAGTTTGAGTTTGGTGATCGCGGCGGAGAAGCCGAAGATGATGGTGCAGGGAGCACGCCCAGTACTCCGACATGCACTACGCCTTTCATTTGTTACTTCCTTGAAACTCATAATCTGAAACGTGGAACCTCTCCTCGTCGAAGTCGACCATCAAGATTACTTGGCCGTAATGGGAATGATTGGAAACGAGATAGGCAATCCAATGGTGTTACTGGAACGCGATCGCAGCCGAAAGCGAGTACCATATGTATGGGCACAATGAGCATTGGCCCGACGGCACCAAGCGTTGCGATGCCGGCGTGTGCCACAATGCTTTCGTCGTGTTCTTCTGTGATGGGTGGTGTGAGTCCTGTGAAGGACAAGAAGGGCTGGGGTGGTATTTTACGGAGGTCTGGCAAGAAGGAGGGTGAGGAAAAAGGATAATGATCAGTCTTGTCTGTTTAATAGGGTAAGTATATTTATGCTTTCTGGTTATATTCCTCTGTAATAGCATATTTGCTTGTACATACTCTTTGTCACATAACTACCCTCACAGAGTTGAATAAATATCCTGATTTTGACAAGGCCTGCATCACCCAAAGGGGCAAAAGTCTGTAAGGCCCTACATTTTTGGATAATATCAAAGATCATGCCTGCACCAAAAAGCAATCTATCCCCAACACCTCATGTTAAGTAGCAACCATCATGGCTCACAGGCCCAATGTTGTATGTGGTAATCTCTACCATGTAGAAAGAGCAGTATAATATACAGCATGGTTTTAAGGAAATAGAATGTACAAAACCAATTCCCCAGAATTAAATATGTTAACAGCAGAATAGAACTCAGATACTGACACAAGAGACACTGACACTGATGGGGAGGAAAGAATGATTATTGGTGGAGTTGGGCCACTCCCCGAAAGTATATGGTCTGTGTGCCAAGGTGGCTGTGACTACAGGAATACTGTGACTACCTCTATATAGGTAATGACCAGTCACAAAAGTTAACACTCCCACTTGTTCTAGTAAAGGACACAAAGAAACCCAAAGAAGAAGAAAGAACAAGTAAGTACTCCTGTCACAGATTTGGCAGAATACATTGTGTGTTGTGAATATGTCCTAGCAGCAACAGGGTCCTATAGAATAGGACTATGGGAAAGCACCCATAATGGTGCTATGCACAGTGGTGAGGTGATTTAACACTCACTGGAATGTATAGGCAGTAGAATTGAGAGAGTAAAAAGTTTGAATGTTATGGTTCAGTGGGCTCCTAGACCTAAGTTAGGAGGCGCCTAGCTAATTAAGGATTGAAATCCTTAACCAGCCTGCTAATAGGTGAATTGGTGAAGTAACAATACCAAAGTATAGTTAGCAACCAATAGTGTTGAGTCATTGCAGCTATGGGCCCTTAACTTCAGAGGATTAGAAGTTAAGATTGACCAATCTTGGATTAGACAGGTAACAGTTAAGTTACAACAGAAGAGAATCAAAAACTTGGAGTTTTTGATCCTGTAATCTATGCCTATTTATACAAGTCCAAAGGCCATTGTGTACTACTGTATCTATGGGTTATAAGTGTCTGTCCAAGTCATCAATTGAAAGAAAGAAACTACTAGTACACTACAAAGTGTTCAATGAGTCAGTCTGTATCTAGATTGTAGTCCATGATCTACTATAATGTTCTATTTACTCTGAGTCATTGTTACCTGAGATAGTAGAACATTCAGATGAGGTGGGGAAGCCTGTGGAGGACTCCTGAGGCATAGGCACTGTGGATGAAGACAAGGTAGCCAAGGAGAACAAGGATGAGGATGAGAGATTGTAGGGAACGATCTCCGAGGACACCTCCTGGTAATAGGAGGCAATAGCACAGAGTGGTACATCTTCTGAGGAGTCAGAAGAAGCATTGGACAAGTCGTCAAACAGCCAAGGCTGCGACAGGTAGTGATGCCTATATTCTCCTGACTCAATAAGCGCAGCAAGAACTCTAGGAAGTTCCTGCTCATCATAGAACATGTAGGGATGTTGCCAGGTTGTACAATTATCTGTGACCGGATAGGGGCACCATCTGTTCTCAATGGCTGCCATCCAGCACATTGGATATGTGCTAAGAACTTTGCCATCTCCAATTATGTGGCAGTAGGGAGCTGCATGCATAGCTCATTGTAGAACTGCATTAAGCTTGTCACAATCATAGACAGGGGGAAGAGGTGTGAGCCTGTAATTGGAGGTGTGCTCAGAGATGACTCTGAGAAGGTTCTGTCCCTCAGGAACTAGGACGTGAGTCCCTGAATCCATAACATTGAATAGCAATAGAGTGGTAGAAGATGTGCATTGAACTGTAGAATATTGTCACAACCCAATCCAACCAATGCTGCCCTGACCTGACACTGCCCCAATGCCCATACCCACTAACTTATTGTTTTCATTGTGTTATGGTTCAGCGGGCTCCTAGACCTAAGTTAGGAGGTGCCTAGCTAATTAAGGACCAAGATCCTTAACCAGCCTGCTAATAGGTGAATTGGCAAAGTTACAATACCAAAGTATAGTAAGCAACTGATAATGTTGAATTGTTGTGGTTATGAGTCCTTAACTTCAGAGAATTAGAAGTTAAAGTCAACCAATCTTGAATTAGATAGGTAACAGTTAAGTTACAACAGAAGAAAATCAAAAACTTGGAGTTTTTGATCCTGTAATCTATGCCTATTTATACAAGTCCAAAGGCTGTTTGTGTACTAGTGTATCTACAAGTCATGAAGGTCTGTTCAAGTCACCAATTGAGGAAGAGAAGCTACTAGTACACTACAGAGTGTCCAATGAGTCAGTTTGTATCTAAATTGTAGTCCATGATCTACTACAACATTCTATTTACTCTGAGTCATCATTATCTGAAATAGTAGAATGTTCAGACAAGGTAGGGAAGCCTGTGGAGAACTCCTGAGGCATAGGCACTGCAGAGAAAGACAAGAAAACTGAGGAGGACAAGGACAAGGACAAGAGATTGTAGGGAACAATCTCCGAGGACATCTCCTGAAAATAGGAGGCAATAGTACAGAGTGGAACATCTTCTGAGAAGTCAGAAGAAGCATTGGACAAGTTGTTGAACAGCCAAGGCTGTGACGGGTAGTGGTGCCTGTATTCTCCTGACTCAATAAGCGCAGCAAGAACTTGAGGAAGTTCCTGCTTGTTGTGGAATATGTAGGAATATTGCCAGGTTGTGCAATTATCTGTGACCAGATAGGGATGCCACCTGTTCTCAATGGCTGCCATCCAGCACATTGGATATGTGCTAAGGACTTTGCTGTCTCTGATTATGTGGCGGTAAGGAGCTGCATGCATAGCTCATTGTAGAACTGCATTTAGCTCATCGCAATCATAGATGGGGGGAAGTGGTGTGAGCCTATAGTTGGAGGTGTGTCCAGAGATGACTCTGAGAAGGTTCTGTCCCTCAAGAACTAAGACATGAGTTCCTGGGTCTATAACACATTCTCCAACACCTAGCCAACATTGGTTCCTCCATGATACCAGTTGCCTTGGGGTAACTGGCTGCTAACCCATGGTTGCTTGGTAACCAATGCATCATGGGGTAAATCTCTGATTGTTGGCCAACCTGTTCCATTTCTGTTGTGTCTCACTCTGTCTGTAGTTTCTCTGTTCCTATTTCATATTCTTTCATTCTCCTATTTTCCATTGGATACTTGTTCTCCTATTGCATGTGTTCCTGACCCCTATATCTTGCTCCTCATTGCATGCCCTAGTATCTACCTTGTCTGTTTCTCCCATTTGTCCTTTTTATCTTATGTTTTCCCATTTCTCCAATTCCTTTGAGTATATAAGCCCTTTGTTCCCTACCTTGTATCTCAGTCTGAATATCAACTTAGTCTCCCCTCATAACTCTGTTTTGTCTTAAGTTGCTCCAGTGCACTCCTTTTTTTTTGCCTGTCCAAAATCTGGACCACAACAGCAGGGATGGCACAGCACATAAGCTGAAGCCAAGGTCTGATTTCACTGATGCTTGACCAACCCAATCAGCTGATGGTCTGACTTAGTCTGTTCTCATACTTAACAAATACATAGGGTTTATATACCTATTCTAAAGAGTGTATTCATAGAAAAAAGTAAGAATCATAGAGTGGAAAGGTTCTACATATACAGTAAGGGACAAAACTGTTCCAATGTTTTTAACTTTTGAACAGATAATCTCATATCTTTATACATATTGTAGCTGTGCATTTTATATTTTAAATAAGAATACCCTAATATCTTATTTATAGATGTGTCAAGTATAATTATGTAATTACCCAATTTGGCAGAGCTATGAATTAATTATTATTTTAAATACATTGGAACATTTTTGTCTATCTCAAAAATTATATACTAATTGGCCATTTTAGTACTTGGTATAAGCACTCTTAGCCTCCAAAACTGCTTGAACCCTTCTGGGCATACTCTCTATTAGATTCTGGCACATCTTTTGGCTTGATAGCATTCCACTTCTTTTGTACCCTTTTCCATAAGGTATTCATTCTATTAGAAGAGGATTCATACTCTCCCAGCTTGGTTTTGAGATGAGACCATAGATGTTCTATAGGGTTAAGATCAGAAGACTGTGGGGGCCATACCATGATCTTCATTTTAGATTCTTTAAGCCATTTTGTAGCCTTTTTGTTCTTGTGTTTAAGATCATTATTCTGTTGAAACACCACATCCCCCACATCTTTGCCATGATACCCAAGGCTTTGCTGCAGTTCATCCTCCAAAATCTGAACATAAAGATCAGCATCCATCTTACCATTAATTTTGGTAGCATATTCCACTCCATCCCACAACATAGAACCCCAGACCATCAGATTTCCTTGTCCAAACTTCACAATTTCTTCCACCAATCTGTTAATCAGCTTTTCCCCTGCCTTTTTCCACACCCAAACTCTCCCATCTGACCCAAATCTATTGATTTTAGACTCATCTGTCCAAATCACCCTCTTCCAATCATCCAGGGTCTAGCTAGCATGTCTCTCTGCCCACTCCAGCCTTTTCCTCCTATGAACTTGGCTAAGTTTAGGTTGTTTCTCTTTGACTACAGCCTTTATTCCAGCATTCTTGAGGCTTCTGTGAACTGTTTTGGTGGATGGAGGTTGGTGGGTAACATTTTGAAGTGATTTGGTCACTTAAGAGGCATTATCAGCCTTTCCAGAGATAAGAAAATGGATGGAGTAGTGGATATTAGAGAGTAAAAGCTTGCATGGATGACCACCAGCTGACTTGGACAATGTTAATATTATAGACCCAGGAACTCATGTCCTAGTTTCTGAGGGACAGAACCTTCTCAGAGTCATCTCTGGACATACTTCCAATTACAGGTTCACTCCACTTCCCTATCACAAATCCTGATGCTTACATAAGCTCAGTGTACAAGCAGGGGGACAGCAGTCTTAGATAAGCAAGTAGAAGCAGTAAAGAGATCAAAAATCAGATAAGAAGTAGAGAACAGGACAGGCTAGGCTGTAGACAAGTTGTCAAGTCTGGATCCTACAAATGCCAGACAGCTAGTTTATATACTCAGAGGGCTAGGACCTGGAACACTACCAGATGACCCCAGGAACTCTAGTCCTTACTAATTACATGGAGAAACTAATATCTCCTAGCCAATGGCATAAAACCCTTACTGATTGTTAACAATGACATCATATGACAACATGGATAAAGATCTTATCTTACTGATCATTCCAAAAACCTCTGGAATGATAAGGAGTGATAAACTACAGATGGCACAAATAATCAACACATGACATAGATAATAATGATTGGCATGTAGCTCCTGAACGGATGCACACCTTGCAACATCCTGGATATTGTCAGAATGTGACGGACAAGGGCTTTCCAATGGTACTAAGCACAAGGTAAACGGTCCAGTATTTGGCAAGATATAACATAAACAATATATTCTGCCAAATTTGTGACATTACCCTCTCTTTTGGTTCAAGCTCCATTGAGAAGTGATCCTAGTGTCTAAGTTGAAGATTCCAGTGTTTCTGTATCTTTTTCTTTGCATTCTGAAGGTTTGACTCCAGTTCCCATGTATCATCTCCAGCATTGAAACCTTTCCATCTAACCAGAAACTGTTATGGTTCACGTAGAGGGCACCACAAGGATGGCTGCTAGGCTAGTCAACACTGAAGGATCACTTCAAGGATTACCTTTGGCTGACAATACTAGTTGTCTTGAGTACTGAACTAAGACTGATAACTTCTGCTGTTGACAGGCAGAAGTATGCTAAGTTCACTTGGATAATACAATGAAGGAGTTGTATTCAGAGACAAGTAAAGAAAACAAGCAAGTAGAGAGAATACTGTTAAGAGGTAATCCATTCAGTTTTGGGCACATCAGGGATCTTGGCCATCTGGGCATTAATATTCAATATTCTTTTCTATTTTGTTTTCTTTTAGTTTTTATATTGTGAGAAAACTTTATCAGTAACTGTATAGTTGGTCTGTGCACTGTTGTATTTACTATATAGTTTGGACTTGACAAGGGTTGATCCCCTTGTTGAGTTGCATCTTATACATTGTTTTGGTCCCTGGTCATCTAGAACTCACAGACATGCAGTCATAATTCAACAAATACAGGCGAGTAGGCAAGTAAACAACATGAAGGTTAAAGCTGAAGCTGTTGAAAGCAAAGCATATGACGAGCATGCATGGTAGTGTACAATAAGGGAAACACTTGCCTTGCTATTGAGACTGGTGGAAAAGCCTGTAAAGTGCTTAGAGTGTTTGCTTGAGAGCGAGTGAGAGAGCAGAGAGAGTTATCATAATTGGGCTATCTAAGAGTCCTTATATACCATAGAGGGTACAGGGTAACTATACTACACATACTGCGCTAACAAGCACATCAATGGATGCAGATGAATGCAATTGGAGAACTGTCAGCTATTCTATTGATCTAATAATAGATAGCATAATAGAAGTGTGCTGGTATCATTCCGCACAGCCTCGTGTGATCAATGCTTTATTGTCAATGTATGACAAGAGCAGATCCAGTCTGAGCGCCCGTAATGGTGCTTATGCTGTCACGTGATGTGACATGTGACGAGAGCATGACTAGCGCTAATGCTGCTTTGTCAACACTCCCCTATGCTCAAAGTTGCATCTGCGAATAGCTGTGTGGACTGAGCGTCTAGGTATTTGTATAGCACTCCTTCAGCGCTGCTTGGTCTCGACAAATTTGAGTCCGTAGAAGTTGTTGTGGAAATATTTAAACTTGACCGCGCCAAGATTTTTGGTAAGAAGGTCTGCAGTATTTTGCATACCAAGGATTTTCTCCAAGGCAACCTTTCTATCCATGACTACCTCCCTGATATAGTGGTAGCAAATGTCAATATGTTTTGATTGCTTTTCCACAGATTTGTTTTGTGTGAGAAATAGTAACCCCATATTGTCACTGCACAGTGGAAGGGAAGGCAGGATAAATCCAAGCTTCTCCATAAGTTGCTTGATCCATACTACTTGGCAGCTTGCATTGGAAAACGCCATATACTTGGCCTCTGTTGAGGACAATGCAACTGTCTTCTGCGCACGAGTAGTCCACGTGACCGCTGAAGAAGCAATCAAGACAAAATACCTGGTAGATGACCATCTAGTGTTTGGGTTGGCTGCCCAATCAGAGTTGCTGAAGGATATGACTCCTTCACCCTTTCCCCCATCTAGTGTGATCCGGTAGAGCCGGGTTGCATTCAGGTACCAAAGAACTTGGTAAGCTCAATTTAGGTGTTCCTGAGTTGGGTTGTGGGCGTGTCACGAGAGTTGCGTCATGGCGTAACTGATGTTTGTTCCAATCATGATGTACATGAGGGAGCTGATCACCTGTTGGAAGTGGAGTCAAATTGTTGGATTAACCAGTTCCGTGTTAGCAAGGGCTTGGTAGCTGTCAGGGAGTGGAGTAGAAGCGGGTTTAGATGCTGTCATCTCAAACTTCTCCAAGACTTTTTGTAGGTAGTCTCACTGATCTAGGTAGATCTTCTGGTTCTTTTGATCACGACGGATGCACATGCCAAGGAACTCATTGCCAGATGTGTCCCTGCAATCCCATTGCTTCTTGAATTCCTCTTTTTTTTTTTCAGAAGGGCAGGATTATTTCCCATAAACAGCACATCGTCGACATAGACTATAGCAATGACAAGTTTGCCAGTCTTACTGTTGTGGTAAATATACACGCTGGTGTCAGATTTGCATTGCTTGAATCCTAGTTTGGTCATGGACACGGATACTTTGTGCCACCAGGACAAGCTGGCTTGCTTAAGGCCGTACAACGCTCGGCGTAGTCTCCACACTTTCTTCTCTTGGCCAGGAATGATATGTCCTTCTGGCTGTTCCATGTAAATTTCTTCATCAAGATGTCCATATAAGTAGGCGGTTTTCACATCAATGCCTTCTATTTCCCAATCCTCTAAGGCCACGAGGCCGAGGAGAAGGCGCATACTTTTGTACCGGACTACAGGAGAGAATAGCTCATCGAAGTCTATTCCCTCTATCTGGGAGAATCCTTTAGCCACCAGTTGAGCACGGTATCATCTGTCCGACTTAGGCGTATAAACCCAGCAATTTTTGATTGCTCGTCTCCCCTTGGGCAGATCAACTAACTCGTATACATGTTGATTATTTAGTGCTTTTATCTCATCATTCTCAGTGCTTTCCCATTTTGCGTGCTCCTGAGCAGGTAAATGCTTCAGATTGCGATGCTGCTTCGGAATCCCTGACTTCTCAATCACTTCCGCCAACTTCGCACAAAGAAAGTCAATCAAATCTTGCCCCCCTTCCTCCACTAGTCTAGCAATCAGGGCATCTTCGTCCATGGTTCTTTGGCATTAGCCAGTTCCTCATCTGGAGAGACGGGTAAGAACTCTTGCTTGATATACTGCCAATACATATGCACACGTCATTCCACAATTTGTTCAGGCGCAAGGTCTTGAGCAGGTGGACGTGCACCATGCCATTGGAAAGCATGGTGGTGCATGAGTCGCTCTTGTGGAGGAACCCATTCACCTTCGTGTCCGTAGTCGCAGATGATGTGAGAAGGGATTCCCCTTTTGCCATACACGTTGCCAGGATGCAATGGTGGTTGCGAAACATGTGTAGATCTGCGTGGTTCCTGGGGCTGGGGTTCTGGCACACAATCCGGAGCTTGCTGGTCATTCAACGGAGGCTAAGGAGCAGGAGGGGGATCTCTTGGTGGAGATCTCGGAGGCGATCCCGGCGCAGACAGAGTAGGTTTGCACGCCAGTGGTGGAGGAGGAGGTTGTGCTGGAGGTGGCACGGGCACAGGTGGAACTGGAATGTTTGGCAACACTGCACCAATTGGAGGATATTCCGGAGGAGGGGGAGGGGTGTTGTTGGAACTATTTCCATCATCATTGCGTAATGATAGAGGAAGATGTGGAATACTGCCATGCTCTATCGCTAATGTGCTAGTTAGGTAGTAGAAGTGAAATCAATATAAAATCACTATAGGTCGCAATGGGTCAC
>QFDT01000584.1:0-15962 GCA_003315915.1 Macrolepiota dolichaula | reverse complement strand
GATGACCACATGACGGCATTCGCCCAAGGATCTGCTGTATGTCCTCGGGACTAGGATGTGTACCAGTGGACGATGAGAGTACATTTGGCATCATTCCTACAATCCAACGATAGCATTTTCGACTGTATTAATCCGACTTGACCATTCTGAGGATAAGCAGTCAATAAGCGCCCAACCCGCCCCATCGCGAATTTGATCCATAGCGGCAATACCACGTTCCGATACCGTTGGCGAGTCTGACGTCGTAATAATCCGGGTGTGATTCTTACTGTACTGCCACATAAATTGACATGCGGGGTGGTAGTGGTTTTCCGCGAGGATCAAGTTTAAAGCTGTGCCGCACTGCGAGATTGATATTATGTTGTTGTAATGTTCAAAAAACTAGCGGGCTGACTCAGCCTGGCAGTGCTGAGCCAGTGTCGGGGCGTGCGGCCATACGACATGCTAACGAACATGAAACCCATGGTGGGTGTTAGAAGGCTGTTGCTATGATTAGTGCAATGAGTGCATGTTAGGGTAAATGACCCTTTTTGACTGCAATTATGTGCCTTTTATGTGGCGGAGCGGGGGGTGTGGGGCCGATGACTAAGCAGGTACAGCATTGTGTGGTCTCCGGACCTGTTCAGGACCTTCAGGTCGCCAGCAACTATCATCATGAATACCATGGCGGATAGAAAGGTACATATGCTTCGCTCATTTTCCAGCCTATCACTCACAGACACATGCAACAGATACCTAGTCCCAGTCCTAATAAGATGGCCATGTCCAGAGCCCTCGGAGCAGCGTTCTTAAACCATCAAGTCGAGCAACTCGAAAAGTCTGTGTCGGCCAACAGTCCTTCGTCCGGAAACTGGAGGGATCGCAAGCACGTCCCTACGAACCAGTATAATACACAACCGCAATACACGAACAAGCACACTCCGATGGCCCCTGGGATCAAGATTGTTCACAGGAAGAAGGGCGGTGATGCGCCATCACATGCGAGCAGGAAGCCAGTGGTTAGGGAAGCTCCGAGCCATAGTCCACGAGTCCATGACGCTGTTCCGGTCAAGGTTCATGGACATGCAGGAGACAAGGGAGACAAGGATGCTGATATAATTGTGGTCGACGCTAGTGTCCTCGTTCATGCACTTTATCAGGTCAAGAAATGGTCCAGGGATGGTCGCAAGGAGATCTTGATAGTCCCCCTTGAAGGTATGTATCTTTCACAAAATCTTGTCGACCTTTCATTGATGACTTGCTTAAGCTCTGAATACTCTGGACTTGCTCAAGAAAGGAACCAGTCCACTTGCTCAGCGTGCTCGTGCTGCTTCTCGTATCCTCGAAGCTCAAGTTGGCACCAATCCCCGTATCCGTGTTCAAAGGGACGATGCATTCGTTTTATGGGACAAGATTCCAATGAAGGAAACTTCGAGCGATGACGAAACCTCACCCTCTCCCGAATGGGTCCGCCGAACTATCTGCTGTGCACGTTGGGAATTCGATAACGCAGACGTCACCATACGCTCCGATGGGAATGGACGTCCGGCTGACAGTACTACGGAGAAAGGAAACGAAAGCAAGGAATTCAAGGTCGTGCTCGCTGTTCTCTCCGGTTCGCCTAACCTATCTCCCTTGAATCACGGTTTGAAGCTCGCGGATTCGAATGACTCCGCAATGGCCCCAGTTCCCCTCCCTGCGCCCTCCGTCCCCCACACCAACAAGTTCGAAGCTAGATCCTCTGGAACTCTAGTTGGAAAATGGGCTGAGAAGGCCGGAATTGATACTCTTCCGGTTGAACCGACTCTTCCTGGACGTGGGTCTGGAGCCGGTGGCGATGAAGAGGAACGCCCAAAGCGTATTCATCATTCTCACCACCATGCGCCTAAGGGCAGGCGCAGCTCAAACGCCGACCACCCTCACGCCCCACATGCGCCCAAAGCATGCCTGGTCGAACGCCCGCCGGCTGTCATGGCTATGATGGAAATGGTGTCCCAGCCTACTCGCGTTGTTCGCGTACTCGCTCGCGGAGAGAAATTAGAACCGGGCCCTTGAGTCAGATGATGGGGTGATTTGAAAATGGTAAGTGGCTTGCTACACATGGTAAATGTTTGTGCTTACGGAAAACTTTGGGTAGATTGAAGCGATATGTCCGTCTCCGTAACGGCTGACTGCATTCACGCCATTTACCTGCCTACCCCTCGTTCTACTCTCGAGCTCACTCTCCCCCTCTCGTCATGCGTTCGCGACAGTGGGTGTCGGTTCATTGTTCCCCCGCCCACTCCGTTTCCAGTCTCCAGCCTCCTTTCTGATACACGAAACCGAAACGAAAAAAGGAGTTGTAGATGTGTGATGCGTGCGCCTCTTTCATGACGTTTCTGAAAGCCTTCGTTTCTAACGCTGGTGCCGATCCCCCTCTATGTTTTTCACAAACAAGAATGTGCCTTTAGTGGAGGATTGTTGTGAGGGGAGGAGGTTGATGATTTGGAGTTTCGGCACCTGTCTGGATTTTTTTTCTCCTTATCATCATCTCCCCCGTACTCCCTTCTTCCCTCTGGATCCTTTGCTGTTCAGATATGCTTCCCAGTTTAGTTCTTGGCTGGTACTTGTTTTTTGATCTTATGTCCCTTTACACCCGTCCTTATCCACATGCCTTGCTACCCATCTGATGAAATGGGAAATCTCTAGTTTTGCTTGCTATATGTTTTACGTATCCAGTATGTTTCATAAAATACCAGAAAAGAAATATGGACACTCATTTCTATCTTTGATCATAGCATGGATGTCGCGATCAATGGAGGAGCGAAATTCGGATATGCACGTGCAATTCCCCATCAATATTGTCATCATGATATTTTTACTGTTAATACGATGGTACCTGTACCTCCTGCTTCACTGATATAAGTACGTCACGCAAAATCTGGGCGCCATAGTAATATGAAAAAGGCACGAATAACTGAAACTCGTATTAGGCTAGAAGTCGTCTAAGTCAACGTCAACGCCCAAGATTGTCATCAAGCCAAACATGTGCCCTCGTCTCGCCTTCCTCCAAACGAATCCAACTCTCAACTCTGGGCTTTCCTTTAGCACCAGGGTGAAACACAATATTACGAACACCGTAACCCCATGAGGGGTCACCGTAGCCTCCATACCTTTGATTTAGGAGAGGGATTAGTGGTGCACTGGTCGCGTTTGAGATCAAATATCCTCCTCACCCGGAATGTTTGTCAAAGCAGAACACGACATTCTTGGTTGGCTCACGGGCACACCATTCGTTACCGTGGTCGTGGCCTGAAATGACCGCGAAGAGGTTCTTGACATTCGCGTTGACCGAGTCCCAGAATGGACCGTCGTTATCTTCGGGTTCGTTTGGGTCAAAGGTGGATTGGACGGAGCCGGAACCGGGACCACCGAGTGTGTCCGCTATGAGTTGGGTGTGGGACGAATGTCAGCAACGTTTGAAGTGGAGGAGATGGAGAAGGGTGGGATGGTATTTTACCGTTCAGTCCTGGGTTCTTCTCAGGGGTAATGGTGCTTTGAACGGGCTGGATATAATGGCTATGGATTAGCTGTAAGAAGGATGTTTTTTTTTTCGACGTGGAGCGAGAGATACGAACGGAGGGATGTGGACGAATGCTAGAGCAGATCGGTCCTCCCCCGGACCCCATACTGCTTCCATGGTCTGAGTTTCGATCTCTAACCAACGCGCGACAGATTCGTCAACCCAGTCTTGGCCTGGTTTCCCAGTCGTGTCCACGCCACCTATATTGGAATTTGATAATCAATTTGAGCGTTTAGTAAATTTGAGACCTCACCTCGAGAGTCGAAGAACCAGAGAATAAGAGAGGGTGCCTCGTCTAATATGGCCATGTCAACGAAATATATAGAGCTGAAACTCGATACGCATACCCGATGCTTTCTTGTACACCTAGAATATAAAAGTGAGTCGACGAGAGGGCGAGCGAGGTTTGAACTCACAGGGACCCAGTAGTTTCCGGATCCACCTGGGCCACCAATACCAGGAGGGGAAAAACGTGTGTAGCTCAGAGGTGCAACTTGACGTTCGCGGGTTATTTCTTCTGCATGGGTGATATTAACTTGATTGTCGTGATTCTACGGCATGAGAGTTTGTCAATACACATGCAAGTGGGCGACGCTGAGAAGGATATTCAAGGTTCCTTACCCCGTGTGTGGATGAGAAGGGGACCTTGACGGCGTTGAGAGGAGCAACAATTTCGTCGATTAAGGAGGTCGAGTTCTCCTTGAATGTGTCTAAAATCTGTGAGCCCAAATAGGTTTATCCAGCCACAAGCGCTCACTTTCTCCGGTGATGAGATCTCCATTAAGGACACTGTTGAGTTACTGGGTTTCAAAAAAGCATCTGATAGGTACTGAAGATGGCGTACACATAATCAGGAGTCTCATCCTTCAGAACACGTTTCATCACTCTTGTACTGTTAGAATCCTGTTCCGGTCCCCACCAATCCCATGGGTTCTCCCCATAATGTAAATCGGAGAAGACAGTTATCTTAAAAGTCCCATCGCGGCGGAAGACGAGGCGTGGTTTATTCGGGTATGGGTTGAGACCTGCCTGGTCGGCATTCAGCGCTGATTGAGCTGTGCGGTTTTTGTCAGCACTTTGGAAATCCCAAGTCACACAATCATGATCATACGGGTTTGTGTCAGGGGTGATGCCAATGCGCCCGGAAGGACACTGGCCCATAGCAAGAGTAACTTTGTGAGTATCATCTGGGAGAATTGGCGCCTCTAAGAGGGAGGGAAGAAAGGCTGGCGAAGCCGCTGGGCCCCATATGTGATAGTTTAGAATAAGTGCAGGGAAGCCCTCCTCACGCACGTGCGGAGATTAAATTAGAGCGCGGGCGCTTGTGAACGTCCAATATACCGAAAAACGAGTACAACATATTATCACAAATCTTGAGGGGGTAGTATCTAATTAAGCTTAATTTTCTTCCGTCTACTACCCCCATGTTCATTCACTTCCTTCCTCTTTCGATTTTCCTTTGCCCTTCGTGAAGGTCGTGTTACTTGTGACTCCTGCACATCTTGAAGTTGTAGGAAATCTTGAGGTGAAAGTTTTTGAGTGACCTTTTTGACGAGGTTCATGTTTAGCGTCGCAATAGGATGATCATCCTCATCCGGGTCTTTTTCGATGTGACGCTTCATTCGGGTTTGTGCCGGGAATGATGCGACTGCACGTAAGAGACTGAATTTACCCGCATCTTCCCTTCGTCCCGGAAGGGAGAGCAACGACTGCTCAAGATCAGAAGGTAAAGTTGGATAGCTACTAGGTGCATACGGTTGGTCATTCTACGACCATAAAATTCAGCAACAAGGTAGTCACGTCAGTATGGTAGAGAATGAGTACCCACCTTGTCCAAGAAATACTTTGACGGTGTCACACTCTTCATAGCCTGAAGCAACAACTTCTTCGCAAGATTGCCCTTATCCCCACGAGACCACTTTGTCTGTAATGCGACCCAGATCAGGCTGTCATCCGACAGTTGCAGAACAAACATCGCATCCGGACCCATCGACTGATGCGGGAAACAGAACGGAGAATGCGTGCGATGCTCCAACCAGTCCAGTACCAATTCTGGAGATTTGGCATTCACACCGAGCGTCACTGAGGGTCCGAATGAATTAGCAAACGACACGACCCCTGTTTCCACATCCCCCGAATCGTTACAATGAACCGAGACAAGTCGCGCTTCCATTGATGCCCATGGCGGCGGTGCTGTCGCTCCATGAAAAGTGAAAACCTCGTTCAAAGGCCGAGGTTGGGAGAAGATGATATCCAGGGAGAATGCGATATAATTTTCGAACCCATTGAAAGTCGCGTTGTGAGTAGCGATTTCGCGCACGAGCATTTTGTAGCTTGTTTGGTGGTTGATGTTCATCCATCGGATCGCAGCTAAGAGGACTAAGGGTTCGTCGATGGCGATGTCCTGGGTTTCGGAGTCTAAGAAACGGGCGAAGCCGTACTCGACGTAGATGGCTTCGTCCCCACCTAGCGGGGGTGTGATGGACCTCATGAGGTAATGAGTCGTAACCTGGTGTATGGTCGATAACATATCGCTATCTGACAATCATGAGCAACTCTACACGAATAATGGATGGGAGGGGAGCCCCCACTTTTCATCAGCTTCGAGAAATCGAGCTTGTATTGGGAAAGCATTGGGAGGGAATCTGTTTCCTCGGCATCGACGTAGCCATGGGCGTCAGTGATGGAGAATTCTGTAAAGTGCCGTACGTAGGCATTCAAAAGGCGGTGAGGCCGCTGAAAACCATTGCGAATGAGCTCTACCACGTAACCAGCCGTGAAGCGGTGTCTGCTCAAAGCAATGAGAATCCTTTCCGACATACGCAGAAGAACATGGATGAGAACGCACCGACCACGCAGCCAATACCAAATCCTACCCAATAACCTCTGCCCAGCCTTAGACTTTAACAATGACTTGGGCAGGTATTTCGACAGATATTGTCTCTGAACCTCGACCGTATCGAAGGCACCCGTATCCGAACACCACCGATATTTCGAATCTTTCATGATAGCGGAAGCCATCGCTTGGTCTACGACATCCTTCGATATCCCTGTCCCAGCCACAACCATAAAGACACCCTGACCCGAACACTGCTCCTCCCATGCACGAACTATCTCCCTGAGAATAGGCCGGTGACACCCATTTTGGTGGTCGGAGCGGAAAGAGGTCGTGTGTTGCGTTGCGGCGAATTGAGCTTCGTCGAGGACGCAAAAGAATGGGGTTTGTTGTGGGTGGCGGTCTGGGTTGGGTTTTGGGGATGATAGTGATGAGGTGGTGTTTGCGCAAAGCTCGCGAACGTGTTTGAGGAGCAATTCGGTTTGTGTGTTGATGTAGTGATCTGATGCTGTGGAGAGCATGCAGGAGAGCGTGTCGAAGATATCCCAAGCTTTGGGATATACGAGCCCAGGTTGGAGTTGGAGAAGTAACCAATGCTTCTTGTAGATGTCTAGAGATGAGTGAGGGTCTCTACGACGTTCCATTGTTTCTGCAAAGAGAGAGAAAATGAATAGACGAGCTAGGAAGATTTGGCGAAAGGCCTTGCTGGCGATGTTTCGGTTGGTTGCCAAGGCTGTGTTGTAGTTTGCGGCGTTGACTGGTGGTAAGTCGGTGCAGAATCCAGGGTTGTTTGGTATATATGACTGGATAGTTTTTTGGACATCGCTGGAGCCGAGGAGGCTCGAGTCGACGATGGAGGTAAAGTAGAAGCCCCAATTATCGCAGAGGCCCTCTAATAAGATGCGTGTCTTTCCGGAACCAGAGGTATTGACGAGGAATCTTAAGCACTATCAAACCAGGGCTTGAGCTGATGGAATTGCGAATGACTGACGTGTGACTGTTGGGCATGAAAACATTCCTCAGGCGTTCCTTCAACACGGGGTCGCTCTTAAAGCTTCCCCATTCATGGAGCAGGAGATTAGGTCTGCCCTTCATGGCTGGTATCTGAAGTTTTGCGATATGTCGACGGATGATTTGGGTTGTTGATGTGCGCTCTGGGGCCCATACAGGCATGGAAACTTTGCCATCCACAAGCCGGATGATATACTCCTCTATATCTTCCAAAAACTCGTGTACCTTTTTGTTGACGATTGAATCCGGGGAATCACAAGCCCGCATCTGGTTAGAGATTGCTGCCCATCAACGACTGTAAGACGCGACACGCAAACACAGGTATCACAAGATATAACTTACTCCAATTCCTTATGATTTCATAGCTTCGCATGGCATGTGCATGCTTGAGTGCCTCATGTAGACTAGAGTCTTCGGCTAATGCGTCCAGACAGGCTGGTAAAGTCGAATATAGTGGCCGCGTGTGCCGCCAAATGGTCCAGAGAATAATGGAGGCCTCCTCCCGGATGTTTGTGTCGATTTTGGAGCAAGAAGCGTGTATTTGCGCGTCATTAGCACCATAGTCTAACATGCAGATGTTTGTAGGGGCTGGGGCGGGACTCCGGTGTTGATTGTGACAGAGAGGAAAACCTGGGTTTCTCATTAAGTCAGGCTTGTTTAATTGCAATTCTGATTAAAACTCTCACGGCCAAGTTTATATGTTGTTGCCAACCAACCACCATGATTGGATGATACGGATTTATCGGCATTCAGGGTGTGAAAAACTCCTGCGCTCGAATATACAACTCCGCGGTCTGTTAGGGAGTGGTTTGCGAAGGAAAACCCACGATCTGCTCCGTACAACACAATTTATTCCACCGCAGCAGGTGCACGAAGGGTTTTATCTGTGAGTACTCGAAGGACCAGCCGCAGTTCGAGTAGGAGTTTTGTGAGAGAATCCGGCTCAGCAGCGCCCATCTAATCGGATGCCTGCGATCTCTATGGCTAAGCTACATACACAGGTCATGATGAGCCGAAAACCCGGGCGGGCTGATAGGCTCGCCGTTACTTACATTCAAGAATTGGTTCTGTGACAAATACGGAGCACTGCTGATTGACGCCCGATGAATATGCGACCGCTACTTCTAGTCAAGTAGAGCACAGTCGGATACTGTATATTGAGAAGCAGCATATGTTAGATGTCGAAGGAATTGGGAATGAAGTTGTCGTCAAACCTTCCTTCACACGGTGCTTGAGTGCACAGCCAAATAACATCAGAAGTTTAGAACCCTTGGGTTCTTTCCTTTACAAAGACATGGATAAGGCGGTGGGTGGTACAGACCTCTGGTCATGAATATTGAATTGACATGTTGGCAAGTAGCTCAGCTAATTTGAATTTGGTAACGTAATCAGACTAGTTTTTATTGTAGCTTGCGGACCTGGGAGATGCCCACCACCACGTCCACAGCCACATCCAAGCTAGAACACACAGCGTCAAGGCCCTACCTGCCGGTTCCTCCATTGTGACCCATGAATCGCTGGAATCGTACAAGCGATTGAACTTAGTGAGAGGGAGAGCTTCACAAAAGGTAGCCTCTCGCGCCCAGTTTCTCTCCTGTATAAACGATTTATGACGAAAAAGTCGTTCTACTTTCTTTAGAATCCCAATGCAGTACCAGTCTGACGCAGCGTCAGCTCTCTTGATATGCGTTTGTTCACAATGTGCAACGGTCATGGGTCCTTCCCTGTCGAATATATGCGCCCAATGTTCAGTACATCAGAGGGATCGTTATCTGGGTCTGCGAGGGGGAAACGATGGTGGCAATCGTTTTCGAAGACTATCCATCGTAGGCTCCATTTGCTGCTAAGCATCACACTCTAACCCCAATGCCAATACCAGAAGATACCCTCTGCCATGGATCTTTCCATCCCATCGCCAGTCGTAGAAGATGTGAGAATCATTAAATCCGAGGACTCATCACCCTCTGTTGTGAGTCATAAGATTATTGGAAGATAAAATTCACAGCTTGACCTTCTTTTCTAGGTGGAGACTTCAGGACAGAACATGGTCCTTGATGAACCTGCAGCGCTCAATCAATTTCAACTCGAGTACCCCGATGTGAGTTTGGGGAAGCTCTTCTCATACCTAGGTCTAATCCCACTCCTTCAGGAATCTGCGCTGCATACTTCGCCATCCGTAGATTTGAAGACCTTGTCGCATGAACTTCTTCCTACTGCTACCAATCACCAGCACGCTCCTCATCTCTCTTCGTCACCTAAGCAGCAACAATTTATCCACCCTCTACCTACCGCCCCGTCAATACCTGAATTACCCCCCCAAAAGCCTCACTTCCAGCCCCCAGTGATACAGGCGCCACACCACGGACATAAAGCATTAACTCCCCTGTGGAGTTCACAGCCCTTGAGGCCCTCCTTCAGGTCACCACCAATCGACAATTCCCCTAGAATTCATGTACGGCACTTTCCGCATTATGATAGTATTCTGATTCTTATTCATATAACTGTCACTCTCTAGAATATCCGCGTCTGTTTAGTCAAAGGTTGCACAGGTTTAATAGTCCCTAGTTCAACCTGCTCGCGATGCATAAATTGTGTCTTAGCTTGTTGGAAAGCTCGCAAGATGAAAGGCTTATCGTTCCTCAAGCAAACCCGGCATTCGCCTGTTTCAATATTACGTACCACCAAAGCTTCTGGAAAGGGGAAAGGCAAGTCGGTGTCTTGGGCTGACCAGAGAACCATAGAGGATCTACCGACCCGAACCCCGACGTCGAATTATTGGATATCAAAAATCAAGCGTGTTCGTCTCAAACTTCCGGAACCACCACCTTCCCTTCCTGTTAGCAATTTGTCACTGGATGGGGACAGGCCGGGGCTGATATCTTCACCGGCTCGCGACGATCATTCTCTCAAATCACCTGCGGTCTCTGATCAAAATCAAAGAATACCATACAGAACATCCACATTCACTAACTCACGGTTTGATGATAGTGATCTCAGTGAACTCACGGATACTTCTCTTGAAAGCTCCGATTCCGAAGGTGATGGGTCCGAGAGTGAATCCGGCAGCATATCCGAACCGGAGGTAGGCGCTACATGAATTCATTTATCCATTTTTAACTTTTTTTTTGGCCCCTTGGTGAGCAGCGGAGCGCAGTACTGCGCAAACTCATCATTCGAATCCCTGCTCAACCCTCTTCTGGCGTTACGACCACACCCAGGACTTCACTTCCACGTCCCCCCGAAGACGAGACACCCTATACCCAGTGTTCTAGATCAGATTGCAGACGATTCCTTCCACCGAGCTACGATGACGACCTATGTATTTGGTGCCGTGTGAAACAAGAACGATATGACGAACAACACGCACAACAAGATCCGCAGCCGACAGCCTGCCCGCCTACCGACGATAACGACGACGACGAAAATCGAGTATCTCCTAGAAGCAAGAGCAAGGCCGCAACGGCGCCCTCCTCCAAATCACTATCAATCACAGATCTCATCAATCAAGAGCTCCTCTTATCGAAGGATGCGATCGCCGGCGCACGGATATGCACACCCTGCCAACACATCATGCCCCCCCGCAGTGAATACCCTTTTGATTATTGTTATCCTTGTCGGATCAATAGGCGGAGGGTGAAAGAAGTAGAGCGACGAGGTTCTGATAATTTATTATTAGATGATGATGATGATTCTTCGGACGACGATGACGAAGAAACGGTCAGTGCTGCTACCCTGGCTCTGGCCGAGGAGAAGAAATTGGTGTTGATGGGACCGTCATGCCTTGGGAGATGTACGAGTCGTGATTGCGGCGTGGTGGTTGATTATGGTCCCGCGGAGTGCTGGCAATGCGCAAGTAGGAGGAGAATTGAGGGGGAGAGGAAACGAGGGATGACACGAGGCGGTGATGATGATGATGGTGCTGGAGTTGGTGGTGTTGGTATTGGCGTTGTTGGCAACCCTGGGAAAGCCCCCTCCATCGGCAGCAGCACGCCTATTGCCTCGTGTATCGAAAGGAATCCCAATCGTCCGGTAAATCGTGTTCTTTTTTCTTTGTTTTGTTTTGGTATTGTGTTTATATGATGAAACTGATGCGTTTTTTCTTCTTCTTTTCCCATTGGGTTGTGGAGTTGCCTGTGTTTACGCCCTACCCGGAATATCGGTGTCAGCATGAATTACTTGTGGATTTTCATTTGAGGGTTTCTGGGTTTATGGAAGTACAACGCGTGTATCGGCTGCACAAGTCGCATAGAGCTGCGGCCGAAGCTGGGGTGTCCATTTTTGACTTTGAGGGGCAGTTTTCGGTGGTGGTGGATCCAGAGGAAGAGGATTCGGGTCCGGTTGGAAGGAAGAGGGGGTCCGTCGAGTCGGGGGTTGTGAAATTGAAAGAGGAGTTGGAGAGACTTGGAACATTACATTTCGGGTGAGTGGGGTGTTTATTTTTTTTGTGAATGATAAAGCGATCAGTGGTTGTGTGTGTGTTGTGTGCTGCGCAATTAAACCTTTTATAGTGCGACTCGAGATGTGACGGTTAATGAAAGCGGTATCTTTACCCGCTTCTTGTGTATCCATCGGATATACGACCCCTTCGGCCCCCCGTATCCGGAACAGGTTCCTAGAATTATGCACGGTGAACTTGAAATTGCTGTACTTGCAGATCATACACATTGTGTTCTTCCGGGTCAGAAGACTGTCGTTCGTTTTCGATTAGTTGGGTAAAGACTTGCGCGTGCGCCCGTTTCATAATTATACTGTATATGGCTTATTCATTAATCGATTTACGCCGAGTGGGATACTCGGTAATCCATAATACGACCTTGATGTTGTAAGGTCAGTCACTTTCGAGTTTCATTGAACCTCCTGTTTTTTTTTTTTTGATTGTAGGTCTTTTGCTTTGAACATTTGTTGATTTGAGTCATGACTCCGTTTTATGATGTATGGTTCAAACACTCTTATCAACATGCCACCTGTCTCTCCACTCGTACACTCTCATGATGTCCGTTGATATAGTAAACTATGTCATATAAACAAGAACACCCAGAGTTCGGAATGGAAGAGGAAGGAGGGGCCTGACCGGCGACTGCACCAAAGGAAGACCAGATAGTGTATAGAACCAAGAGAAGAGATGAGTGGTAATCTATACACGAGGATCAAGCGTGACAACCCCTTCTTTCAGGGAACTATGCGCTTAATCTTGGACTCGATCGGTACCTTTGAGTGATAGCTAGGCCCGCGCGGCGCTCGTGTCCAGGGAATATCAGCGCCTGGTAAGTGGTATTCAACCACCTGCAGGCTTGGGGACTATCGGATAGCTCGACGTGGGTTTCATCATTAACGAATTTTTCTTTCTTGTTCAAGATCTGAGATTGATGTTGGAAGTGAGGAGCTCGCTGGTGTACACGCTTCACCAATATACTTTACCTTAAGTATGCTGATCGATGCGAATTGATGTCTCTTCCTCCCTCCCTCCCCCAACTCCATGCGCGTTTCACGCTCACACATTGTTGAACGCCCCTCTGTTTTCTCATCATGCCTGAGCCCCTTGTTCATAGTCCCCATGCACCAAATGTAAATCGCGTTCTGGGTCCTATCCTTGTCGGCACTATTGTCAATACGATGATATACGGTATATGTATGGTACAGTTCTGGACGTACTATACTTCGAGGATGGTGAGGCAGGGGAAAATAAAGTGGGGGACCCCTCTCTCGTTCATGTTGGTTGTGCTAATGGTATTCTGTTTTGTGTAGCCTCCTCGTCAACTGGGTTTTTCTCCTTGACACATTCCACTCGATCTCCCTGTGTTATTTGCTCTGGAAATATACTGTTCAGAATTTCAGCAATCTATCATATTTGACCCATGCAGACTGGCCGTTTGCGGCTACGCCTATTATCACGACCTTGTGAGTTGGCATCCTTCCGTGTGTGTTGCCACTTGACAGAAATATGCGAAGAACTTCTCTTCCTATACAACTCTATCTCTCTTGGAGGATTCGTCTTTTCTCTGGATCGATGCGCGTGTTTGCATTTTTGGCGGTGTTGGCTCTGATTCAGACTGCGCTCGGTTTCGCATGTTCCGTGATGGCTTTTCTCACAGCAAGGTAAAGCAATACCGGTTCTATTTGAGGGGGTATAGTTTACTGACACCTGAAACGAAAAGCATATCGGACTTTCGAAGACTGATACCCTTCGTCGACGCATGGCAAGTTATGGCCGTGTCCTGCGACGTTAGCATTACGTGAGTCGTCCAAAGACTAAAACCACCTGACCTGACCAATGGCTGCTTCACCTCACAGACTTCTTTTATGGTGGTTTCTCAACAAAAGTCGGACCGGAAGCGAAAGTGAGTCATTATATCACACTGACCTTCTTGTCTTATGGCCAAGTCTTCTTTCCTTCTTTTCCTACAGAAAGCGACAACGTGATTACTCGTGTGATCAGGTCCTCGATTGAGACTGCGGCGTTTGGAGCGTTCTTTTGCGTAAGTTTTTTTTACAGGACGTTGATTGAGGACAAGGAGAGACAGGCCCTGACAAGTGGAGATTATTAGATTATGGATTTGGTTACCTTTGTGGGTGGCTGGTTATTTCCTTCACTGTCCTTCTTTTTGTTGTCATTTTTTCCTGAAAAATTGGTCGTAGACCGCGCTTCCAAGTAACAACTTTCACGTCATCTTCGCCTTTGTGAGTTCTGACCGGTGCTGCCCTAAGAGACTAATCTGATTTCGTTAATTCAAATAGCCAATGGGACGTATCTACACGTGAGTATTGTTTCCTCAACTCTCGCACGAAACACGATGTCATATTCGTGCTATAGAAACACCTTGTTAATGGTGAAATCTCTCGTTGCAATGTTCCGACGGGCTTGACTAAATGTAGGATGAAAAATAGACCTTAAATTCACGTCAATCCCTAAGGGAAGACCTCGAACAACAACAAATACCAGAAATCTTAATACAACCAACGGTACGTCCCAATATATGAAAAACCACGAATTCCCATTAACAAATGCCTCCCAAGCACAACTCACAAGAAATAATACAAACAAGGTCGTTAGTAAGTGGCGGAACGATACAAACGAATTTCTTGTCAATCACGGACGTGACGAGTACTCAGTGTCGGGGCTCGTCTGATAATACGAGTGGCATGGCCACAAACAGCCCATCATCGGATGAAAGGCGATCTTAAGAGGCGGGGGAAAGTGTGTGGCAAGTAGGGTTGTAACAGATCGTAATTAAGCTAGCATACCAATTACAATATATATACAGGTATCGTAATCGTTGGAAGGTGGTATAATGGAAGAGTGTCCACCGCGGCCATACCGCTCATAAAGAGTCCATTACGGTCATCCATCATCCATCTCGCATAACAAAGGTCCGTGCCATTAATCATTATCGTAAGCGTCGTAATTCTATCACCTCTCTAGAACATTAATCCAGCCATAAGGGAGAAGCCAAGTGCAATCCAAGAAACCCTGGCAGTCGTCAAAGCCGCATTCGATTTATTATTTGAACTACCAGTGGTTGTCGCCGGAGCAGGCGATGTTGAAGTTGATGATGTGCCTGTCTGCTTCGCAAGCTCGACAAAATTCGCAAAGTTATTAGGTCCGCTTTCAACTGCGTTGATCGCAAAGACCATTCCGGCAGCACAGTGGCCGGTTTGACCACAATAGCCCCAGATGGGCGCGGTGTCGTTGATCGTGATGCGGAACGTGGGGAAGTCGGTGGCATCTGCACTGACGGGTTGGCTATTCATGGCACACACACACAGAGGGCGTCAGCTCGGAATCGTATGAGAAGACCGGATGGTAAATGTTTTACTTACAATCCAGACTTGAACCCGACTATACCCGTCGATTCTTCCAGCGGCTCACAGGGACTGGAGAAACTTGACTGAGTAACGGTATGATTCTTGGGGTGGAATTCAAAGGTAACCGTATCGCCGATGGCTGCTGTTATGTTTGCAGGGCTGTAAATGAATTGCGTGTCGACGCCGACGATGATCTTATGATCAACAGGTTGAGCAGCAGGTGAGGGGGCTATAGAGCTATTAGAAAGCTAGGAAGCGGGTATAAATGGAAGACCATTTACAAACTGAGCCCAAGTAGCTGGTATACGTGGTGGTCCAGACAGAAGTACCGTTTGTGACTGTGGCAGTGGCGGTGGCCCATGGTTGTGGGGGTGGTGTTGACCAAACCGATGTTGTAGATGTGGTGGTCGCGGTTGCGTTTAGCGTCGCACGGGCTTGTGCCTTGAAAGCTTCAAAAGTGTTGTTACCGTCTGTCGGAGGATTGATGGCGAAGACCATTCCTATTATTGGTGGAAGCCGTGTTAGAGGGTTCAAGTCTTCAGAAGTGATGCAAGTTATACCTTGACCGCAATGGTTACCAACTGGTTGTTTACAGTGGAACCAAAGAGGGGTGTCTGCTTGCGGAACTTGTAGTTGCTTTACGGGAAGATCAACTGTTCCTGCGGCCACAGGGATGCTGGAGCAAATGGTAAGGGATATACGCGAGGTGGGGGTAGCTATGCTTACAATCCTGTATCATGTCCACCTTCCAGTGGTGTACAAGGTTGATCA
>QFDT01000582.1:0-14164 GCA_003315915.1 Macrolepiota dolichaula | reverse complement strand
ATTATTAGGTGATCCTTTTCCGACCTAGTTTTTCACAAAACATATTAGTTTCATATTCGCGATATGTACATACATGTGTATGCTAGCATTCTTATTCAACTATCTAACTCGTTTTTACCTTCATATGTACCGACTTGGCTCTCGTCAGCTGGTCGTAACCTGACCGTATTATTCATATACATTATCCAACCCCATAAATGACTCGCAAAACTCACCAAATTTACTCAGGCTCACTCCCCTTCCACTGTCCTTTACCCCGGTCCATGCCAAAGCTGGGTCAAGATAATCACACCTAAAGTATTTAGAGCTAAGGAAGAGGCCAATTTCCGTAACCGCTTACCTATTCAAGAATACCGTACCAGTCTCGAGCTCATCGGCGATATGCAAGAACGCTTGTTCAGATTCGGGATTTGCCTCAGTATTTGTCCAAATGGAAGCAGTCAATCCGTAAGGAGAATCGTTCATGAGTGTGATAGCTTCTTCGTCAGATGAAACTTTTTGAATCCCAACGACAGGTCCAAATGTTTCCTCCTGAGCAAATATTCAGGGTGCATCTGAGTTTCGGGTCTAGAGACTTTACCATCATGACATCCATTTCTGACACGGACTATCAAAACAGTCAAACATGGGAGAAAATACCAAACATACTGTGATTAACGTCGACCAGAACTTGGGGTGCAACATACGCTGTCCCACTGCATTAACGGCTGAGCGTGTTATCATTATTACAAAAATAGTACTTACGCTTGGGCGGCAGGGAAAAGGCTTTCAGGAATGAGTGGCTTTGCGCCCGCATTGACTAAGATGTATCCTTGGTGAGGTCAACTAGAGTAGGGAGTATTAATGCCTGACCTGCATCTGCCACTTGCTTACGGATCCTCTCAGCGCTGACCACACTCACGACAGGACCCAAGTTGGTGTCCTTGGAAGTTGGATCACCAAGCTTATACGCCTGAAATACGGTCAATGCAGCGGATATTTTGGAACAGGCAGATGCCTTACCTTGGTCAGTTCGACAAAGTGGGAAACAAATTTGTCGTAAATCTCTTCGTGAACGTAAATCCGCTTTGATTATACCTGAATCAATCAAGAGTCAGTGGTAGACGGGTTTAGTAGACATACCTCCACCGCACAACAACTCTGACCAGAATTGAAGAAGGCACCTGATTGTGTGTTTGAGCAAATGTTCAATGGATTATATTCTGTACTAACCATCTACAAGTTCGGCAGCAGTATACCTTATATCTGCATCCGGACGAACATAGGCTGGATCTTTTCCACCAAGCTAGTGAAATATAAGATATATGAGACAATCCAGTGAGAAAATCTATCTCACCTCAAATGCGGTACCCGTAAATCCTTTCGCAGTTGCTGCCGATTCTGCAATGGAGTGTCCTCCTGAAACGCTACCGGTGAAAGATACAAAGTTGACGAGTGGGTGTTGGACAGCATATGTGGTTAAAGAAGGTGATAAGTGTACTACTTGAATTATATCCTCTGGGACGCCCGCTCTTGTAAGTGCCAAAGCGAATCTCTCAGCTGTGAGAGGAGTTTGCGGGGATGGTTTAAGAAGGACGGCATTTCCAGCGATGATAGCCGGTAGAACAGAGTTAATGGATACCAAGTATGGGAAGCTTCACCACAAGGTTTTCATGAGCCACTTGCAGTGCGCTATACTCAAGGAATTCTCTTACCTCCAAGGTGCAATAACCAGAACGACACCCAACGGGAGGCGTTTGATGAACCGCCTGAAGCCAGGTTTATCGCTATCCTTCAACGGAATATCCGCCAATGAGGCTTCTGCGATCGATAGCATGTATTCCGAGCGTTCGAGGAATCCGCGGATCTCACCCGGTCCTTGGGACACTGGCCTAATATTCCACGAAATCAGTCGTTGCTCGAATCGCACGAAAGACAATTGGCGTACCGGCCCATCTGCAGAGATAACTCTAGCGGTATGTCATCGGACATCTTCTTAAATTCCTCCTATGCCTCCTGTCAGTGATATTAATTTGATTTACCATTTTTTCTGACCATGAACTGACGACCAATGGCAACACGCTCCTTCAGAGGGCGTTCTCTCCACGATTTCTGAGCTACGTATGCCTTCTTTATGATTTCATCTAGGTCCGCTTCCCCGGGGTATGTACGAGAAACAAGGGGCTGTTGATTGTGAGGGGATATCGTTGTCTGGACAGACATGGCTAGGGTCAGGGAGAGAGGAGACGGCACATCTTATCTAGTGGCGTACCACGTGACTAATGAAGACGCGTATGCCCTGTCCGCGCAACCAACTTCACCTCCATCCATAATGGCTCAACCATCCGTTTACCGTTCTGCAGGCTTCAATTTCTCAAATCAGATTAGGTACCGCGTTATCGCAGCTCGTGTTCGACTGATAACTCATAACATCTCAGGAACAACTTTCTGGCCGAAAAGGGCCTCCCATTGCCAAAGGCTACCAGCACAGGTACCACTATCGTCGGCTGTCTATTCAAAGATGGCATCATCCTTGGTGCGGATACACGAGCAACAGAAGGAGACATAGTTGCAGATAAAAACTGCGAAAAGGTGCTATCTGTGTCAGGCCCTCCTTATTCCATCTCACAGTAGATTTCTAGATTCACTACATCACGGAATCTATCCGTTGCTGTGGTGCAGGAACTGCCGCAGATACAGAGTTCACAACTGCTCTCATATCATCCAACATGGAATTACACTCCCTGCAGAGTGGACGGAAACCTCGCGTGGTGACTGCGATGACAATGCTTAAGCAGATGCTCTTCAGGTCTGCACTGTGATTTTGGTATTCCTGTATCAACTGGCTCACATATCGTCTAGATACCAGGGCCATGTCGGTGCCGCATTAGTCCTTGGTGGAGTTGATTCAACAGGACCTCATCTGTTCACTATCCATCCGCACGGCTCAACCGACAAGCTCCCATATGTGACTATGGGTTCAGGTAGTTTGGCTGCAATGGCTGTCTTTGAGGATGGATGGAAAGCCAACATGGAGGTGCGCTGTTATCGTTTATTCTTCTACCGATACTAGACGCAGATTTCACTAGCGGCAAGAAGCCCTCGACCTCGTGATCGCTGCCATTTCTGCTGGTATCTTCAATGATCTTGGATCAGGTTCGAACGTTGATGCATGTATCATCACGGCCGATAATACGGAAATGCTACGGAACATCGAAACGCCCAACGAACGAGTCCAAAAAGAGCGCGACTATAAATTCAGACGGGGGACGACGGCATGGACCAAGGAGGACGTGAGGAAACTCATCGTAGAAGAGCAAATCACAACTCTGACTGGCACTGGCGACGAGATGGACACTTCATGAAACACTCATACCGCATGCACATTTGTATTGACCCCGAATTGTATCAGTAATGTCAGAGAATAGTGTCGAGGAAATCTCTAGTTTTCTTCTCGCAGTCATCAAAAATTGCAAGCGCATCCGTCAGCTTGCGTTGTACCTCGACATCATTTTTTATTGCGTTCCGCAGCAGGCTGCCCCCATCGGCCAGATAATTGTTGCCTGAAGCAGTATTATGTCTTCCGCTCAAGTCACAAAAATCGATTTTTCGCATACCTAGAAGGGGTGCAATGTCCTCGGTCGAGGGGAGGGATATTGGCTTAATCTCCTCAGTCTCTGGGAGCTGTGCAAGTTGATCCAAAATCGTGCCCGAAATAGTGATATGATTTGGCCGCAAAGAGACGAGCGCAACTACCTGAGAGAGCAACAACACCTAAGAACTCGAGGGTTGTGGAAGGACCGATTGGGGACCAACCTCATTTGAAATGACAATGCTATATCCAGAGTTAGTGGCTTGACTTGGGGCAACTGAAATCAGGTTACCTGGCAGGCATGACCAGCGTTTGAGATTTGAGCTCGCGGAAAGCCGCCACAATAGAAAGTATAACCGAGCTCATTGGATGTTCCAACGCAGGGTTTGCATACTCTTTCCAAAGCGACTTGTCAGAATGGACACGCAACTCTGGCCACAAGGTCAGAAGACGTCCCCCCAACTCTATTGTTTGAACAACTCACCATTGTAATAGGGTGCAACGTATTTACAACCGGCCTGTGATGCAGCCAAAGCTTGGGGAAGAGAGAACAAACACGTTGCGAGGGTTTGAATTCCAATCTTCTGTAAATACTGGCAGGCAAGTATAGATTCGGGCGTTGCGGGTATTTTGATACAAACACGTTCCCTATATTGATTTGTCAGGAATAACAACACGTCGGTCGAACCAAAGGCAATGACTTGGGAATTCCATGTTCTCCGAACAATCCAACAAGCCTTTTGGCATGTGCGATGGTTCTTTCAGTGTCATAAGCAACTGAAGGAGATGTCTGTGCATGAACACTGTCATTGAGGTAGGGCAAAATGCGCTTCCCCAAGAGAACAGTCTGCAGCGTTAGATTAGCTATGCCATGAGAACAAGGGACATGGAAAATTTACGCACGAGGGTATCAATGACATCGGATTTGAAGGTCTCTGGGTCCTGATCCAGATTCTTTCCTTGCACATGTTTAATTGCCACCTTGACGAGCTCAGCATTCTCCGGACGGATAATCTCGCCGAGTGCAATGCCCTGATTAGATGTCATGTCCTGAAAGCGCTCTTCGCCTGTAGTATGCCTCTGAGACACATTCGGGTCCATGGAGTCAACATCGATCACGACCAATGAGCGCAGCTGCTGTAAAAGAGATTTTGCCATGTCGATTGTAAGGAGGAAGCGGATATCATATCAGAATGGTCAAATAGGGGTTAGTGTGGCCAAAAAAGAGGTATGTTTAGACGAATTAAGCTTACTGTCAAAAATAGGGCAACCAGGGGGAAAGAGCTGGGCTCATAGTTAGGTCATGGTGGTAAATGGATTTGGGTAGGAGTCGAAAAAGCGGCAGGTACTTCCTTCCCATAGTCACTTGTGCCAGATTGCATCCTGTGATAACACAACATTCTGGATTTTTGGAATGCATGAAAATATCAGCACATATATCACTAGGCCAGGCTGAAATTCGCCTGGGCAGAGTCAGAATAGCCATAACAATTCAAGTATGCATATCCCCCACGAGCCCGATTCAGAGTAGAAACAACGCAAAGGGATTTGCGAAAATCAGCTTCGCCATGTTTCTGTAATGATATCGAGTCCGATTCGCGCATGCCGACAAGATATCTGTGTAGATTCCCCGCTCAAGGATATACCCCCCAGCTTTGAAGATGAAATTCACGAGTTCGGCGATTTGGGGGAAGAGAGGGCCCAAAGTTGGGTATATGTGGTGTCAACGCCAGGGCTAATGATGGGCAAGTACTAGATATAGAGAGGTAGCATAAAAAACTGGGGCACATACCTGAACCCCAAAGGCGGTAAGCTTTCTCGTAATCGAGCTTAGTTTATAGAAATACTCGAAAGAGGAGCTCATGAATGGCAGGAGGGTTGAACCAGAAGAGGTCTGAACGGTTTGGATCGATGCGGAATTCCCGGAATAATTCATGATAACGGTCATAGATGAAATTTCTCGGATTATCGGTACAAGATTTTCGAAGTAAGGGAGACTCGTGCCAATATCAGAGCCGATGGCGAAAGCCTCGTCCAGATCCCGAATTCGGAGCACAGCACTCAATTGGCTACATATCGTTCTTCTAAACTGCCTCAAAACCGGATTTTGGGGTGCCAATGACAGCAGGGCGAGTAGCAATCCGACATTCGGGCATGTGATCCAAATCGGCAAAGGGTGTAGTCGTGGCGTCATGGTTGTGTGAGACGGTGGCAAGAATGACACGGAGAAGTTCTTCATATTCAGGCAGGCAATAAAACGAAGGGCACTTGTTGTGTAGATGAACGATCCACCTGCAGTCTTGATAAGTAGTTATGTTGGGATATTGCACCACCGAAGGATATCTTCAAAGCCAGCTCAAAAGCAAGGCCGAACATCCCCGCCAGCATCATGCGAGACCGGGAGGCCATGATATGGCAGAGGGGATAAATTTGGCCTAGCAAATGTAACGTCAATATCTGGGGTTCGGAAGAATGCCTAGGGGCGCTGTCACGTACTGACACCACTACGATCTCGATAATCGTGTACTGTCCAGGTGGAAAGTCGATATGCGATGGTGAAGTGGGCGATAAAAAAGGAGAACTCTTCACCAAGCTTTCTTCTGGCCGCTATCTTCTCGACAGAAGTCTGTGCCACAGCCGTTTTCCCAACACCTGCTTAGTCCTGTCATCTGAAATATCGGCAGGGGAGTATCATTAGAGGCAGGAATGACCGCACCGAACGACGTTCTCAACGCACCGCTCGCAGGTTCCTGAAACGCATCAAGGGAGCGGATCGCGAGTAGAGGAATCGTGGGCAGGATGCATCTAATAATTCATCAACGACTGGGAAGTGTATTCCTGGGTCAACCCCCGAGTCCTGCGATGGGAAGACTGACCCGTTTAGACTAGCCATGGTCGGGTGGTCTGTGAAGTGTGAGCTGTTTATCACGAGTCCTTGAGCGTTGGAAAGGCTTGACATGGCTTGTAAGCCCAATGGTTATCGGTAGATTGCTATGAAGTTGATACCGGTGGCGCTTTTCGAATCAAGTGCCGCAAGTGCCGTAGGATCAACTATAAATAGGAACGGAACAACTACCCTCAATGTTCCAGAGATGCTTCGGAACATTTAATATTTCTTGAATCTTAGTTTCTGTAAAAACACGCCTTTTGCCATCTTCTACACCCGGGCTGTGGCTCTAGGATTTCCAGGAGGTGCTTGGAGTGTGAGGCGAGTGCCTTTCCAACGGGAAAGTTTGTAAACCTCGGTGACGACTTGAAGCATAGTTGGCAGTGCAGGGTTGGTGGTAGATGCCAAGGCTAGGAAGAGTACCCAATGTAAGTCCGAGTTATAGGAATGTCGTGCGTCCGTATGGTTTGGGTGTGAAGCGGTGAGCTTGGGAGTCGCTTGGGGTTGTTGGGGACCGAAATTGTATGTAACGCCGGAATGAAGGCGTATTTTGTGCGGAGGAAAGGGTAGAGTGTGCGAGATTGTGTTTTTTTGGGGGTAGATAATGGTATACACAAGATACGGATGGCAAATGATAGGACGGTTGAGGAGTAGCTGAGGCTGGTGAAGGAGTGGCGGATAGAAGTGAGTGATATGTTTTAAATGGAATGTGTTTAGTGTAGTGCCACACTTACGTTAGTCTTCCTTTATTTCCTCTTCCAACACACACCTAGCCCACTTTGCCAGCACCCAACAGTCCCCGCCGCAATACAAAATCGGCGTTAGAGACTTGGATAACAGCTGGGAAAGTGATAACTGCATTAGCTCCGAGTCGCCGAACCGGCCTTCCGCGTAGCTCCAGCAAGCAGCCAAGCACAAATCACTCGTCGTTCCTTACTCTTTTCACCTGACATATATCCCCACTCTCCTTTTTCTCTCCCCCATCTGCCTTTTTTCTTCTTTCTCTTTCTTTCTCTCTTCACGCCGCTGGAATGGCCGACTTGAAACAATCCTCGCCCCAAGGATCCTCCAAGTCTCCCTCTGCGCGCTCGAACGAGACCATGCGCAAAGGTGATCGGTCAGATAGAGAGGTAGAGAGTGGGCAGGGAAACAACACTCTATCGCTCTGGCAATATCTCCTGCAGGACGTAGATCCAAAGCAAACCACTGCTCCCCTCGCAGCTTACTGTTTCATGACTGGTTACATGTCAGTCACCACATACATCCCCTTGTCGATTCACAACTGACCTCAAGTCGCAATCCAGCGACGTTATTTCATTTTCTGCCATCTTCGTCTGGTGCGGCTTCCAAACCGGCAACTTTGCTCAGGTGCGTCCTCGCCGTCCCTGTCCTCACCCCCCTGCCAGAAATCTAACCGACAATATTCTCACCAGCTCGCGTTGGCCCTTGCCCGCCTCTTCGAGGGTCCCCCAGGGTTCCGCGACACTTCCTTCCACAAAGCCGATCAGCAAGCCCTATGTTCCCTTCTCTCCTTTCAATTGGGCTCCTTCTTTGGCCGCCTCGGCGATAAAATCGGACCTCACAAACGCATTTGGCTCTTCTTTGGCACCTTCTTCCAGGCGCTGCTCACCATGGCCGGTGCCATTGCTCTCTGGAAATCCGGACAGCCAAGTATATCGAATGCGAGGGACGATCCGGCGTGGACGAATGCGTTGTCATTTGTCGGGTTGGGCTTTATCAGTTGTAGTCTGGGCGTACAAGGTATTCTGGGTAAACGGCTAAATACACAGTTTGGGACCACTAGTGCGTGTTTATCATGTTTCCTCCCCTAGTTTGCGTGCTAATGATTACCCCCCTCCGTAGTTGTACTGACGACTGTCTGGGTCGAGCTCGTGACCGACCCCAGTCTCTTCAATTTCCGCAAACACGTTATATCCCGCGATCATAGGCTCATCGCTGCTATCGCACTTTTCATTGGCGCTTTCACGGGCCGTGCCATCCTAGGGAAAATTGGGGCACCCGGTGCTTTGGGTGTTGGTGTTGGGTTCCGGGTGCTAATGAGCCTGCAGTGGATATTCGTACCTTCCAAGGCCCAAACTCCCGCCATCAGGTCGTGATTGCGTTGTGGGTTGGTATCATTTTTCTTAATTGGTCCCTTGTTTTTGTCTTTTGTTTACGGAGGGGGTCGCCCGCTGGGGGGCTATACTGAACAACAAAACGTGCGAGGTCATACCTCTTGTCTTTCCAAGTTTTCCCGCACTAGTTGTTGAATCCTTATGAAATCATTCTAGTGATACCTCGCTAATTTTTATACATTGCTTTCCTTTCCTCAAGTACTGTTTTTCATTATAGAGTACTAGTACCCCCTCCCGCCCCCTTCCCCTTCTGTGAATCCTATTAGTACTCTTTGCATACTCATAGATGTTCCGTGTAGAACAATTTGGCTTGAAACAAACACAACGCCGACATGAAGTTTTGGCGAATCTGCTCGCCGCCTCCGCCTGTTATCTAAACCCTCGCTAAAGAACCGGAATTGAATGGGTGATAAAATTAAGTGACTCTGATGAGAAGAGCATACGGGTCACCAGTCAATGCCAACGGACGTCATGGACCGGCACCTTGCCCATATCAAACGCTGGTTCGCGAGACTGTCGGTCCATCTTCACTGCATTAGACTCCGAGTCGTGAACGGGTAACTTGATAGCTTGGCCACCTGCTTGTTGGATCAAATGAGATATGGCCCGTTTGAATATGATGCAATGCTCCTCCTCGAAAAATCTAAGCAGAGCAGCCTTCGCGTCAGGATGTCCACCACATTATCCTTTGAAATGATGCGCCACTGAAACAGAAGATGACTTCCAATCACCACTGGTAAAGCCACAAGGAAATTACTGCTGTGCTCCCATCTGGACGACCAAAAAAAGGCTTAGGGGTTCAACACTGACGTGTTGCAGCACTTTCCAAGGATCCTGTGCATCACCCACGCAACAAATATGTTGGATGTACATGCCCACCACTCCATCCGGAAGAAGGCAGACATTGGAATCCAGAAATAGCACCATATGTCATTCGGAACGTTATCCACCCTCGCCTCGATATGTCAACCAACGGATAGACATAGGGGTAATAAATGTATGCTCAACGTTGGTATTGGTGTTTCCCTAGCATTCCTGAACGCCACAAGCGACATTTCCATCTTCTCAACTTGCTTGAACAGTGATTCATAGTACTTGCCCTTCACGTGCTTCTGATTCTTCTGAGTACCAAAATCTGTGGCTGGATCAAAAAGTAAACGACTTGCCGTCCTTTCACTAGTAATTGTGTCGGATAATCGCTAAGGCGTAACAACTCGGCTCAAGATTACCCGCTCATACACAAAGCTGAAAACACCAGGCGCTGTGTACCCATCGTTCAAGCAGGTAGCTTGGGCATGGCTGTAAAGTATGTGTTTGTTTGGTCTCCCTCCACAAGCAAGTTGTCACGTGTGCTGACTAACCCAAGTGTGGTGGCCCATCTTGCACTCCGACGCGAAAAATCAAGCAGTCCTCTCCTCCAGTACAAACAATACGACCGACACGCGTCACGACTTGATACTTGGCCATGGCAGACAAGCTAGAATCCATCGCATCATTCTTCCTCGAAAACACGTCCTTTGACAAAAAATCACTTTTGATTTCTCTGGCTTCAATTACATTCAATCCAGTAGCGTGGAATATCGTTGCTCGTAATGGTCAGTACCACTGTAACAGCTCAACGCCTATTTTTAACTCGACATTTCTTCTTTTCTTCAGAATATCACAACAAAACCATTACTCGCCTATTCAACAAGAACGCATACTCTGGATGTTACTTCCTCGCATTCCTCATTTTCTCCTTTGGAATCATCCGTGACTCCCTTTACCACCGGGCACTCGCAGATCAACCCAGCGTACCCATTCTTCCAGAGCCATACGCCTCATATGTACCCATTGCATTATTTGCACTGGGTCAGATTTTTGTCGTCACGTCAACTTGGGCCCTCGGCATCACTGGCACTTTCTTGGGTGACTATTTTGGTATTTTGATGGATCACAGGGTGACTGGGTAGGTTCTACTAATTTTTTTTTATTTCCCAGCAAAATTACTGATTACTCGGTGGTCCAATATAGATTCCCATTTAACATTCTGAATGATCCCATGTACGTTGGAAGCACACTTTCCTTCCTTGCCACCGCCCTCTGGTATGAGAAGCCTGCTGGCCTCCTCATTACCCTTTACGTTTGGATTGTTTACGTCATCGCACTCCGTTTCGAAGGGTATGTATTTTCCTTCTCTTCTTCTAATTCCTAGCTCACGTTAATATTTTCATCAGACCTTTCACTACGATGATTTACGCCAAGCGTGCCAACCAGGCTGCAAAGAAGTCTGCTTAGAAGAACCCATTCCATTGCATCTTCCCCTTGTAACGAGTCTTACGACTAGATTTATGCATAATACGAACCCGATAGA
This sequence comes from Macrolepiota dolichaula, assembly GCA_003315915.1. NCBI lineage: Eukaryota > Fungi > Basidiomycota > Agaricomycetes > Agaricales > Agaricaceae > Macrolepiota > Macrolepiota dolichaula. The sequence continues at coordinate 3,218 of QFDT01000582.1, read as the reverse complement.
TGTGCGTTCCGGAGGAGACCCCATTTGAAAACTGCTAGACAACATGTCAGTGATATGTGTATGGCTATGACCGTCATGACCATTACGAACAAACAGCCGGTGAAAATAGATCCTGTGCGAGTCACTATGCCGGGTTTGATCTAATGAAACTGAGGTTTCTACATGGTTCAACTTTGTTTCCTTATGATCCAACAGCTGATTCTGCCAGAATTACAGGGGTAGACCTCTGATCATGTATAAACGGTACTTTTGTCCAGGCCCAGATACAGGCCGCTCAACACTTTACTCTGTGCTCCCGAACCTCACGAATAATGCTGGAACCCCAGGCCATCGCAAAAATCAATTTTAGAACACAATTAGAATCATTTCATCACTGCATTTCATTCTTCCACTGGTATAGCCTTCTTGCAGCATTTTCTCTGAAAGAACTCTGAAATTATAAAGAAGAGAGCGAGAGGGTTGCACCGTCTGACTTCGTTCATGTATAAGTTTATCTAGGAGGCATGACGGTAGGAGGGTAGATGTTAAAGCATTGGTTGCTGGTTAATACTGTCTCTCCAATTATGGTTATTGGCATAGAGGAGTGATTAGGGTTCGCCACTGCAGAAAAATGCTGACCTCCGACAGCTTGCTTCGAAGGTGTACATTGATGCCATGTAGGGTTTAACTACAATCTTCAGGAGTTTGGAGTTTGATGACTAAAATCCAGTCTTTGGATAATTTTCTTCACGGTCTGAGGAGGGCATAAAGAAAGCATCTTCGAAAGCATCAAAGGGCAAATTATTAGTACATCGTAAGCTTGGTGTGTTCCTACAGATGATCTAGTCGTAAGGGTCGTAAAGTGTCGTAAAATGTCGTCGCAGGTCGTAAGAATGAGCAAGCTAAAAATTGAATGTTGAGTGCAGAAATAAAAAAAAAGAATATCACGCCATCTAATTAAAAGAAGAACGATCGTTTCATGTAGCGAATCCTGCTGAGCTGGGGGGGCGCGAGCCTGTACATTCGCTTTGACCTCGGGGACGACCTCCATTATTGAGTCCACGTTTGGGGAGAAGGCTAATATCATCTTGGGACTTGAAAAAATCGTCTTCTCCTTCATAGGGGGATGAAGAAGCGTTAATCTAGTTGAGTAGTATATGTGAGCAATTTCTTCAAGGAGGAAGCAGTATGCACAACACACCCATTGCCCAAGCACATCGCCCAGACGATTAGCCTCCTCGGGGCTCATTCGACAGTCGGTTCCCTTCTCCGCATGTAGTTTGAGCAGTTCACTCAATGTCCGTTTCCCTTGTCCACTTGCATATCTATTTCGTTCCGATGCACCGCCAGAGGTCGCGTCACCATCTCCGGCCCCAGCAGGAAATATGACAGAATTTCGAGGCGTCAACGCATTTTGCTGTGATTGGGATGCATCATCAGAGGGTTGCGGAGGGCAGCCGTCTTCGGATATTATAGATTTATCCCAGTCTTCAGAATGTGTGGTAGAATCAGGTGTGTTGGACATCAAGGGCAGCAATTTCGGGAGTGAATAATAAAGATGAGCGATGAATGACAATAAATAACAAGGTGAAGGGGTAAAGTTCGTGAGGGGTCGTAGACGGGGGGAGACAACGTCGATGTGGCGGAGATGGTAGAGGGACAGGGGAGGTACGTCGCGGAGTTTCAAACGCGTTTAACATTCCCAAATCAACAATAGTGTATCATCACGTGGTTAACCACGTTCATGGACGTAATAATACGAACAGATGGATCGAGGCATTGAAAACAAGTATCCTTGAATGTCCGACGAGTGCTAGCTAAGAACAGGTAAAATAACCGTAACATGGTATAAAAAATTGTCCGAGTTCAAAAAAGCGCAGCTCCAACTACAAGTGCAGCCACACTCCACACCCAGCGTGCAATACCGGAGTGTTCAGCTCCATTATTCTTAGTGTTACCCGAGTTGCTACTGGTAGAGCTCGAGCTGCCACTCAAAGCACTCCTTGTACCGGATGGTGCGACACTAGAGCCAGAGCCAGTGGTTGGTGTGTTGGGGGCCGCCGTGGGCAACTTGCTGACTGAAATCCAGTTAGCAGCCGTATTTTTGTCTGCAGCTTGTTGATCGTATGGCAGGTAGGAGACAGAGCCGGATGAGGAAAGCTGAACGAGAGCGGTTGTCGAGGCAAAGTAGGTTGCCTTGGAATCTTTGGTAGAAGGAGCCTTCAAAGTTTCCGTGCTGTTTGTCTGTTGATAGAATGAGCAACAGTATTTAGGGGGAAAGGACGTGCCCATACCGTGACATCAATCACGTATGTTGCTGAACCATCGTCTGGGATAAATGCGAACTTGGTTTGAACCTAGAGCGGAATCAGACAATGAGGTATTTTGGTTTATTAAACGTACACCAGTGTCTTTGAAGAATGAGGCAGTCTGTCCATGCGTATTCGGGAAATTGCCGTAAGGCTGGGGATCAGGTTGCATGAACGAAACTAGAAAAAAGGGTGAGCCCATAATTCATAAACTCGAGATCAACATACAGTGAATGACGAAGATTTTGGCATTTCCATCAGGCACACCAGGGACTCCTAGGAAGTGGACGTGGTTCTGTGCCAAAGCCATGGTCGGTTGATAGCTAGAGGTATCCCAAGGGACCTGTTGAACATCATTCCATTGCTTGGTGCTGCTGTTCGCAGCCTTGAGGAGCTCCATGTCGAGGGAGAAGAGCTCTCCTTTGGAGTAAGCATCTATAGGTCCGCTGTTTCTGTATCGAAGGACTAGTAGAATATCGAACTACGCACAGAAAACGTTGGTGTCATGGTCAAGAATGGCACCAAAGTTCGTAGGGTCAAATTTGCCAGCGTCAACGGATTGGGTAGACCATGATTTAGCGGTGGCGTCATAAATATAGACGGCCGCTGGGTTGGCAGAGTCAGCTCCCAACATGTAGATTGCATTTGTGAACTGTCAACGTCAAACAAGCGCTCAATATCCCCAACTGTGACATCCCGGGTTGAGTGAGATCCCTACCTGTGAAAGATAGCATGAGACGTTGGAGCCATCAAAGGGGCTACGTCAAAAAGGAGAGGGTTGAAAAAAAAGGCAACGAATTGAATGAAACTGAGCTCACGGCCGGCCTTGGGTTGTCGTTATATCGGACGGTGTACCTACGATACAAATTGAGGAACAGATCAGGACTAGCTAGATAGAGTGAAACAGACCTTGGGACCAGGTATCTTGAG
>QFDT01000581.1:0-20339 GCA_003315915.1 Macrolepiota dolichaula | reverse complement strand
AATGTTACTGGTGGTGAGACTTGTTGAAGCTTAGAGTTGTTGCTTGTGAGAGCGAGTGAGAGAGCAGAGAAAGTTATCATAATTGGGCTATCTAAGAGTCCTTATATACCATAGAGGGTGCAGGGTAACTACACTGCGCATACTACACTGACAAGCACATCGATGGATGCAGATGAATGCAATCGGAGAACTGTCAGCTATTCTATTGAGATATTAATAGATAGTGTTGACAAAGCAGCATTAGCGCTAGTCATGCTCTTGTCACATGTCACATCACGTGACAGCTTAAGCGCCGTCACGGGCACTCGGACCGGATCATTTGCTCTTGCCATACATTGACAATAGAAGCATTGATCACACGAGGCTGTGCGGAATGAATACCTGCACGCTTCCATTATGTAGTTATTCTTAGATACAATAGAATAGCTGACAGCTCTCCAGCCTTCAACTGTCGATGTAGATGTCAGCATAGTATGCACAGTATGGCTACCCTGGACCCTCTCGGGTATATAAGGACTGTAGAATAGTCCAATTATGATAACTTTAACTGCTCTCTTACTTGCTCTCCCAAGCAAACCTCAAAGCCTTTATCAAGTCTTTCCACCAGTACACATTAGCAAGGCAAGTGTTTTACCTATCGTACACTACCATGCGTGCTCGTCGTACGCTTTGCTTTCAACAGATAGCATAATGGAAGTGTGCTGGTATCATTCTGCACAGCCTCATGTGATCAATGTTAACAGCAGAACGTTGCGTAGCGGTGTACTATAAGGTAGAACGCATGCACTTACAGAGTGAACTGGTAATAGAAGCTTGAAGGCTTGAGGTTTTAGAGCGAGTTATGTACGCGCGATGTAGAAATCAGAGAGAAAGTTATATTCTATCATAATGGACGAAGTCCTTATATACCATATAGTGTAGTCCAATGACTAAGCATCTACCCTAAGTAAACTACCGCATTACTCAACATGCAGACAAGGTGCAAGAGCAATGCGTACTATTCTATTGTGTATAAAAATAGATAGAAGCATAATTGATGTCCATGCGGTTATTGCATGGCATTGTGTTGACAAGGATCATTTGTCGACGTACGGCAAGATCACAAGTCATGTGATGAAGAGCATGTCACGCGTTACCGTGTCAACAATCAATGCTTTAATGGTCAATGTATGGCCAGAGCAATGATCCGGTCCAGGCGCCTGTGATGGCGCTTATGCTGTCACGTGATGTGTCATGTGATGAGAGCATGACTAGCGCTAATGCTGCTTTGTCAACACTCCCCTATGCTCGAAGTCGCATCTGTGAATAGCCACGTGGACTGAGCGTCTAGGTATTTATATAGTGCTCCTTCAGTGCTGTTTGGTCTCGACAAATTCGAGCCTGTAGAAGTTGTCGCGGAAATATTTAAATTTGACTGTGCCAAGATTTTTGGTAAGAAGGTCTGCAGGATTTTGCATACCAAGGATTTTCTCCAAGGCGACCTTTTTATCCATGACTACCTCCCTGATATAGTGGTAGCGAATGTTGATATGTTTTGACCGCTTTTCCACAGACTCGTTCTGTGCGAGGAATAGTGACCCCATATTGTTGCCGCACAGTGGAAGGGAAGGTAGGATGAATCCAAGCTCCTCCATAAGTTGCTTGATCCATACTACTTGGCGGCTTGCATCGGAAAGTGCCATATACTCGGCCTCTGTTGAGGACAACGCGACTGTCTTCTGCGCATGAGTAGTCCATGTGACTGCTGAAGAAGCGATCGAGACAAAATACCTGGTAGATGACCGTCTTGTGTTAGGGTCAGCTGCCCAATCAGAGTCACTGAAGGATATGATTCCTTCACCCTTTCCCCCATCTAGCGTGATCCGGTAGAGTCGGGTTGCATTCAGGTACTGAAGAACTTGATAAGCTCGATTCAGGTGTTCCTGAGTTGGGTTGTGGGTGTGTCGCGAAAGTTGCATCACAGCGTAACTGATGTCGGGTCGTGTTCCGATCATGATATACATGAGGGAGCCAATCACCTGTTGGAAGTGGAGTTGGATCATTGGATTAACTGGATCCAGATTGGCGAGGGCTTGGTAGCCGTCAGGGAGTGGAGTTGACACGGGTTTAGACGCTGTCATCTCGAACTTCTCCAAGACTTTCTGTAAATAATCTCGCTAATCTAGATAGATCTTCCAGTTCTTTTGATCATGACAGATGCACATGCCAAGGAACTCATTACCAGATGTGTCCCTGCAATCCCATCGCTTCTTGAATTCCTCTTTCTTCTTTTTCAGAAGGGCAGGATCATTTCCCATAAATAGCACATCGTCAACGTAGACTATAGCAATGACAAGTTTGCCAGTCTTACTGTCGCGGTAAATATATACGCCGGCGTTGGATTTGCATTGCTTGAATCCTAGTTTGGTCATAGACATGGATACTTTGCGCCACCAGGACAAGCCAGCTTGCTTAAGGCCGTACAATGCTTGATGTAGTCTCCACACTTTCTTCTCTTGGCCAGGCACAATGTGTCCTTCTGGCTGTTCCATATAGATCTCTTCTTCCAGATGTCCATATAAGTAGGCGGTTTTCACATTGATGCCTTCTATTTCCCAATCCTCTAAGGCCGCAAGGCCGAGGAGAAGGTGCATACTTTCGTACTGGACTACAGGAGAGAATAGCTCGTCGAAGTCTATTCCCTCTATCTGGGAGAAACCTTTAGCCACCAGTCGAGCACGGTATTGTCTGTCTGACTTAGGCGTGTAGACCCAGCGATTTTTGATTGCTCGTCTCCCCTTGGGTAGATCAACTAATTCATATACTTGTCAATCTTTTAGCACTTTGATCTCATCTCCTTCAGCGCTTTCCCATTTTGCATGCTCCTGAGCAGGTAAATGCTTTAGATCACGATGCTGCTTCAGAATCCCAGGCTTCTCAATCACTTCCGCCGACTTCGCACAAAGAAAGTCAATCAAACCTTGCCCCCCTTCTTCCACTAGTTTAGTGATCAGGGCATCTTTGTCCATGGGTTCTTTGGCATTAGCCGGTGCCTCATCTGGAAAGACGGGTAAGAACCCTTGCTCAATATGCTGCTGATACATATGCGCACGTTGTTCCACAATTTGTTCAGGCGCAAGGTTTTGAGCAGGTGGACGGGCACCATGCCATTGGAAAGCATGGTGGCGCACAAGTCGCTCTTGTGGAGGAACCCATTCACCTTCGCATCTGTAGTCGCAGATGATGTGAGACGGGATTCTCCTTTTGCCGTATACGTTACCAGGACGCAATGGTAGTTGTGAGACACGCAATGATCTGCGTGGTTCCTGGGGCCAAGGTTCTAGCACACAATCCAGAGCTTGCCAATCATTTAACGGAGGCTGAGGAGCAGGAGGGGGATCCCTTGGTGGGGATCTCAGAGGTGATCCTGGCGCAGGTGGAGTAGGTTCGCGCGCCAGTGGTGGAGGAGCATTAGGATGTGCTGGAGGCTCTGGTGCAGGCGGAACGGGAATGTTCAATGGCACTGCACCAGTAGTGGGGAATTCTGGTGGTGGGGGAGGGTCATTGTTGGAACTATTTCTGTCATCATTGCATAATGACGGAGGAAGACGTGGAATACTGCCACGCTCTATCGCCTCTTTATGGCGGGTTGCATCTACTGGCTTCTTAGGGAACCAATCCTCATTGAATATGGCAGTGGGTGATTCAAAGATCACATTACCCTCTGTGTGATGCATAAATTTATAATTGGCGTTGCCACTATAGCCAATGAAAAGCATCGGCTCCAAGTGTGGACTGAGTTTAGATTTTTGCTTCTCAGGTGGCATAAACACAAAAGCACCACAGCCAAACACTTTGAGTCATTGCAGATCCGGTTTTACTCCGGTCCTAACTTCCTGGGGTGTCTGCCAATTTAATTGGTGCATTGGTGTGTGATTGTAAAGATATACCGCGGTTTGAACAGCGAATTCCCAGTAAGATTCCGGGAAGTTTGTGTGTAAATGCATTGCTTCGCTCTTTTTGCGTATAGTGCGGTTAAACCGCTCTGCACGACCATTCTGCTGATGAATATGGGGAGCAGACATTGTATGTTTGATACCCTGTTGTGAGAGGAATTTCTTGAAGGCTTCGGATGAATATTTGCCTCCATTATCAGTGTGAAGGTGTTTGACCTTGCCATATGCATTCTCGGCGGTTGCCGCAAAGTTTGCAAAGGCAATTAATGCCTCGGATTTGTGGTGGAGAAATGCTACAATCGCATGGCCGGTATATTCATTGACAAAGGTTATCACCCACTTGTACTTGTGGTACAAAAGGGTGGGAAATTCCATGAGGTTGGAATGTACAACCTCAAGATAACGTTTCGCAGTCATTTTGACAGGTGGAAAACATTTCTGGTGCAGCTTGCCAAAAGCGCACCCCTCACAAACATTGGTACCCCTGGGAGTAAAGGGTGCAACACCTTGTGTGTGTTCTCAGACTTTTTGGAGGACGTCGTGTGACGGATGTCCGAGTCAACAGTGCCAGAGATTGTAAGTCGAGGCATCAAGGGTTACAGACATTCCATATGCGCAATTATTCATTACACGCATATGTACATAATGGATAGTCCCACCAGTTTGGCGGGGAACTGCTTCCATGTAACCATTGCCTTGAGGCATAAAGAGGCTTGTCCTTCTTTGTGTGGCTTCAACTTTCAAGCCTTCGGCTAAGAATGTGCTGAGCGAAAGGAGCCGTGATACAAACTTGGGAACATAGTAGACTGGCCAAATACGGCTTATCTTCTTTTTCCCGTTCACATGATGCTGCATAATGACCATGCCTCAACCTTTGATAGGGAGCCTTTCGGATGCAGTGGTTACAAATCCATATTCGACCGATTGGTCTAACTGCGTGAAGTCGTCTAAATATGGCATGAAGTGCCGTGAGGCACCAGAATCTAACAGCCATAGAGCATCTGTCCTGTTTCTATAGGACGCTTCCATTGCAGTGCAGTCTGTGCACGATGCAACTTCACATTTCACACTTTCTGGAACTGAACTCAACGCGGGAGGAATGTTATCATGTTCGGCCATCAAGGCCAGTGGAGCAGTACAATCATAGCTAGTATTAATTACATGGTTCATATAAAAGTCCATAATCTCCAACATCACCGTCTGGCGCTCTAGTCGCACATGGGGGGAGGAGAGGGTGAGCAGCACCCCAGACTGAGAACACATGTCAGCTGATGATCCAGATGGGAAATGAGTTAGTATGTATGAATATGAGTTGCCCCCATACAGAGTACCCAGTGAGACGGCGTCATCCTCAAGCTCCATTGGAGTGATGAGGGGTGAAGGGGGACAGGGCGTGGTGCATTGCCAGAATGCGGTGTTGAAGCCATCTTGAGGTGGCAAGGTGTCTCGCTCAAGCCTCTGTCCCATACGCTTCGTGTAACACTTTACAGTGCGATGCTTGGCCTGCTGATAGGCCATCTTTCCTCACAGATGCCCTTCAGGTGGCATCTCCCATGCAGAGTCGGTTGCGGCAAATGCAGCCGGAGAGGATTCGGCCTTGCTCATTCGAGCGAGAAGGGTACGAGTGGAGGGGGGAGCGGAATGTTCAGCAATCATGGCAAAAGCCGAAGAAGAGACCATTGCGGCGTTTGCAACGGGGGCGATCAAACTGTGTCCTGGCTGGACAAAAGGGTCAGCACTTCCACTGGTGATAGCAGGTGCGCCCAAGCCGGTGGCTGCTGCTGCAGCGATTGCAGCCTTCTTATTTCGGCCTCCGCGGCGGCTGTGCTTCTTCTGGTCTTCATTTTGACCGGACTGGTTATTCTGGAGCAACGGCTGCTGGTTCTGCTGCTGCTGGGGTTGTGCCAGAGGGCGCGGATTGTTGTTCCCCTGCTGCTGCAAACGTGGCTGCCCTTGCTGTTGGTGGCCTCCTCCAGAATTATTATTATTACCGCCTCATTGGTGGTTCCAGTTGGGGTTTTGTCTGTGGTTACGGACCCCTGAGAAGCGGGCGGCGTTGGCGTGCGCTTGTTGCACATTGTCATATGCCTGTCAGATGGCGACAGCAATGATCCCTACATTTAGGGAGAGGACATTCTGGGAGTACTCAAAGGTGAGCCGCTGTTTAACATGATCCCATGCGGGTGGGATCCGCTGGATTAACCAGCATGCTTGTACGGCTTCATCAATATCAAGATTATTTGCAGATAGCGCGTTAATCTTGTTGACCCAAGCGGCGATCTCCGTAGTGGGATCAGCCATGCCGGAGAACTGGAAGTCCTGCAGCCAAGCAATGTTCTGGAAAACATTGGTGACTGTAAAGCCACCAAAGCGGTTCCTGAGACTTTCCCAAAGCTCCCGACTCGTGTCATAGGAGTGTCTCCTTATCTCCTTCCCAAGCTGTTGTGTGATTGCTGATATGGCGTTTCAATCAACCATGTCCCATTCGTTCTGGGAGGCGATCTGCGCTGGTGTAAGCGCAGCGCTGGCTGGGCGAGCGACATTGCCGTTGGCATCGAGCACAGCGGGACGGGGATCAGGGTGGCGCATTATGGTTCTGCGCATCACAGCTCCAAGGGTGACCATGCCAAGGTTCGGGCAGGTCATTGTGAAACAGTCGAGGTATCCTCCAACGTTGTACTGCCACTTGTCATAGTCAATGGCGCCGTTGAGGATGGGGAGGTTGGCAATGACAGTAGAGGCCATTGTGATCTGCATAAAGCAAGGTTCATAAGCATCAAGTTGTGAGCGGATGAACACTTCCAACGAGCTATGAACCGCTGGTGTCATACGACCAAGGGTAGTGGGTAGTGGGACTGGTGAACTTGTCTGATCCGAGCCCAAAGGACGATCATCACCAGTTCAACAAGGCTAATTGGTGTACCCTCGACGTGTGGGGATCACAGTGCAGCGTGAGCCTAAGGCTGGACGTGCACATGCGGGTTCACATATTGTACAGGCTAACCAGGGCCCATAACCTGTTGAAAGCAAAGCATACGACAAGCACGCATGGTAGTGTACAATAAGGGAAACACTTGCCTTGCTAATGTTACTGGTGGTGAGACTTGTTGAAGCTTAGAGTTGTTGCTTGTGAGAGCGAGTGAGAGAGCAGAGAAAGTTATCATAATTGGGCTATCTAAGAGTCCTTATATACCATAGAGGGTGCAGGGTAACTACACTGCACATACTACGCTGACAAGCACATTGACGGATGCAGATGAATGCAATCAGAGAACTGTCAGCTATTCTATTGAGATATTAATAGATAGCATAATGGAAGTGTGCTGGTATCATTCTGCACAGCCTCATGTGATCAATGCTTTAATGGTCAATGTATGGCCAGAGCAATGATCCGGTCCGGGCGCCTGTGACGGCGCTTATGCTGTCACATGATGTGACATGTGACGAGAGCATGACTAGCACTAATGCTGCTTTGTCAACACATTCCAGGCCAACACAGAATCCCATGAACCCTTGTAGCTGTCTAGGAAGCCTGGAATTATCCCCACATTCCTTAACATGGTCCACACCTACAAGCCAGCAGCACGACTGCAACTTGACCTGTGGCAACCCCCTTAGGGCCGCAATTGATGATAATGGTGAATTGTCTTCCCTTTACACTCAAAAGTCAAAACCTGATCAGCCCTGGTCATGCTGAGGTTGCCGAGCTGACCAACGTGAGGGGGTCTGTTACCACAAAAGTGCAAAATTACCATGCACTGTTAGGATTTCGCCAGAGCTCTTGTCCAGCAGTGCACGTTAATCCTGTACTGGATGTTACGAGGCTAGCTAGATCTCCCAACGGATCCAACACTTCTGGTCTTCTTCATTAGACCTTGCTGTGGTCGGATAGGACAGCAGATGAAAGACGGCAAGAGCGACAAGTCTTCCTGACTTGAAGTCACAGCCGGGACGATGTCAAATACCTTAGACAACATCTAGAGATGGAGGGAGAACACCCGGTGGTTCTTGCCTTGTTAAGGCTCAAAGAACTCAACACTAGGAGCGAGAAGAGAACACTGTCTAGTAGCAACAACGCTAAGATTCAAATTGGGAATCTACCTACTTACAAGCTTGCTATTTATTGTGTATTGTACAAGCTATAGAAGAGGTGGTAGTTCATAAGGAGGAGGGATGAAACGGAAGTCTGTATCTAAACATAGGATGGAGGAATGGTGGAGGTCCGTAGCTAAACATAGTACAGAAACGGAAGAGTAGAAGTAAAGGGAAAAGCGGGAGTCCGTGCTCCAAAGAGTCCAAAATCTCTAAATTTAGCTGTTCTCCTACACCGGTATTGTTCATCCGTTTACTCCAAGTTAAGTTCTTCTTCAGTGTGAAACTCCCAGTCTTCCCATTGTGCGTCGACTACCATCATGTCTGTAAGGATGTCGAAGGAATCAAAAATAATGTTCATAATATGCACCCAGGATTACTCCTGCCTCCAACATGCCGTGATCCTCTTCTCCATGATCCTCAAGGAAAAGGCAGCATACCAGAGATTATTAGGCCTTTGTGATGCTTTGGCACAGATGTGTCTGGATGTTCTGCAACGAGTTTGTGATGATATCCTTTCATTACTCATAATTGAGTTGACCTGGTGCTATAGTTAATCCAATCATATCCCACAAAACACCAGGGTATGTTTGAGATTGCGCTTCTCCGCCTTTCCATCAGATCAGCTTTACTACCATCCCTTCTTATCCTCGAAGGCATTGAACGAGAGCCAAAGTCTTCTACGGGCGGAGGTTTTGGAGATATATACAAAGGAACATTCCAAGGTAAATGTGTCTGCATCAAAATGATGAGGGTATGTCAGAATGCAAGTCCCCTCAAGGTTTGGGTTCATTAAGATAATTGAGAGAACTCCAACTGATCAACATTCTTCAATGCTGTCCACAGACTCTTTGCAAGGAGGCTGCTGTATGGAGCCAAGTCAATCACCTGAATATCCTTGTCTTCCACAGGGTCTACTTTGATGAACAATGCTGCCAGATGTGCCTGGTATTGCCCTGGATGGAAAATGGGAATATGTGTCAGTACCTGTCAGCTAACTCCCACGCAGACCAATTATCTCTGGTGAGATTTTTGGCTCTTGCAGACAATAGTGTTGACTGCTGACTACTTCAGGCAAGGGATGTCACTCATGGTCTGACGCACCTACATTACAAGAATATCATCCATGGTGACTTGAAAGGGGTGAGCTTTTGAGCTTACCATGTGTCCCCTTTGCTGATGGGGTGTTATGAATATTATTTTTGATTCCTTTGACATCCTCACAGACATGATGGTAGTCGATGCACAATGGGAAGACTGGGAGTTTCATGACGAAGAAGAACTTAACTTGGAGTAAACGGACAAACGACACCGATATAGGAGAACAACTAAATTTAGAGACTTTGGACTCTTTGGAGCACAGACTCCCACTTTTCCTTTTACTTTTTCCTTCTTCCGTTTCTGTACTATACTTAGCTACGGACCTCTGCTATTTCCTATCCTATGTTTAGATACGGACTTCCATTTCCTCTTTCCTTCTGACGAACTACCACCTTTTTGATAGCTTGTACAATACATGATAAATAGCAAGCTTGTAAGTAGGTAGTTTCCCAATTCGAATCTTAGTGTTGTTGCTACTAGACAGTGTTCTTTTCTCGCTCCTAGTGTTGAGTTCTTCGAGCCCTAACAAGGCAAGAACTACCTGGTGCTCTCCCTCTTTCCCTCGATGTTGTCTAAGGTACTTGACATTGTCTCGGCTGTGACTTCAAGTCTGGTAGACTTGTCACTCTTGCCATTTCTGCTGTCTTATCTGACCACAGCAAGGTCCTAGTAAAGAGGACCAGAAGCGTTGGATCTGTTGGGAGATCTAGCTAGCCTCATAACGTCCAGTACAGGATTAATGTGCACTGCTGGATAAGAGCTCTGGCAAAATCCTAACATGGGGGGTGTATTTAGTTCAATGTTCTCATATTGCCCTCTGGTCGGGCTTGCTTAGCTGATTTTGGCCTAGCTGATATATTTGCTCCTGACATTCCTGAATGGACATCAATCAGGAATTCAACCGGCGGTTGTGGCACCATATGATGGGGCGCGCCAGAGCTCATTATGTCTGACAAGCGTATCAAAAGCAAGGAAAGCGACATTTACACACTTGGTGGGGTTTTTTATGAGGTGGATTGGACCACTCCTCAACTATCATAAATATTCACAAATATTTCTCCAACATCTGTATCAGATATATGTGGGTGCAATGCCATTCCATGAGATTGCTCATAGCCCTGGCATCATTCTAGCGATAGCTAATGGAAGGAAACCTTTGAGACCTTCAGATGACTCCAAACCTTATACTAGTATGACATATGGTGTTTAATGGAGCAGTGCTGGGACTCAAACCCGCAGCATCGACCAACAGCGAAGAATGCTTCACAGCAGCTCCCCTCTCCTCCGCCCCATTCTCAGGAGAAGGCTCAGGGAAACATAGTGATTACCTCGCCGCCCAAATCCCACATCATACCCATGGAGGATAATGAGGGGGGAATCCCTCTTGCACTGACGAAAGTGTTGTGTAAGGTAAAATGATCATCTCCAGCTTGGTGAATATTTTTTGAAGTTTTTACTCCAGCTTTGCAGAGCTCATTTGGCTTCATATCAAACCATATCATAAATGCAACTCTTAGGGTGCTTGATATGGCTGGAACCACAAGAAGATTGGTTGTAGCCCTATTTTGTTTTGTTTGCCAGTAATGACAACTGGTTACCCTTATGTTCAATCACCATGTCTCCATCCAACTTGTCTCTGCTTCTCTCTTTCCAAGAAACCATAGTACACTGCCTCAATTATATCTATGATATAAGATAAAATACTAGATTTCTCAGATTCCCAATTCCGAAGCTGATCACGAATTTGGTGCTGCTAGGGGGAAACCCTGTTCATGGGCAAGCGGGTTTTATCCTGACACATTTGTTCTGATTTTCTCAGGTTTTATCTGAAAAAAGGACAGGCATGCCTGCAACCAAATTTTATCCAAAATTAACAACAGGGCTCCCAGTGTTTCTTTTTTCTGCCTTTTTTGCCTCGTTTTTGTGTCAGCTGGCATTGATCGTCATGGATTGCATCATGAGCAGTCATTGTATCGTCATGAAGTTGTCAAAGCTATCTTAAGACTACTAGTCTTTCTCAACCATTTCAGTCTCTGTTTTTTTTTTTCAACCTTCAGAGCTTCATCATTCACATTCATATCTTTGTGCCTAGACGAGGGTCAGCATTTTAACACATATCACACAAACTTGTGTTGATACTTACCTCACACTGTAGCAATAGCAAGCTCTCACAGGCAACACAACAGCCACCCAAGTCGAGATGACCACCCATCCACACATCCGAACTTGACAATAAACTTCAAATACTACAACTTCTTCACCTGACTCCTCGCAAACATTACTAGTGCCAAATATATTGCAAACATGATAGTCATCAAAAGAGTGGTCACGGGCACAGGGAAGAGGGTGAAAATAGAGATGACATGAGACACGGGGAAGAGGGAGGAAATGAAGGCGATGAAAGCAAGACTGGTGGCAACAGGGTGAAGGAGATTAAAGAGATGGTATGGTACCTCTGCAGTGGCCAGACCAGGAAGGACCATGAAAAAAAGCATGAAAGCATTCTTGACTGATCCAACAAAAGCTGATGCGAGATGATGGTAATCCCATCCCCATGCTGGGAACATGATGGTAATCTTACTCCCAGCATGGGGGATGATTGTAATCCTTCACCGTGCTGGGAGGGGAATGGTAATTATACAAAATAATGTAATATCTAAAAGGTAAGGCATTCGTAGCGGCACCATCACCTTATAGTAGGCTTTTTTTGGTAGTCCGCGACACGTGGTGGAACGTGGTTCTTTGCCAATGGGCGGACCGTTGTTGTTCCATTATAGCTCTCACCTCGTGCGCCGCGCCCATCTTCCATACTCATCGGCTCGTGTTCTCAATTTTTAAAAAAATGGCGATGATCATCGGCTGACATTGATCGTCATGTATTGCATCACGAGAACGTTCGTTATATTATCGTAAAGTCATAAAAGCTGTCCAAAGAACACTAGTCTTTCTCAGCCATCTCTGTCTTTGTCTCCGATTTTTCAATCTGTAGAGTTTCATCATTTACGTTCAAGTCTTTGCGCCTAAACGAGGGGTCAGTCCATCACACAAACCAGTTTTAAACACCAGATACTTACCTCACACCGCAGCAGTAACAAGCCCTTGCAGACAACAACACAACAGCCGCCCAAGTCAAGATGACAGCTACAAACACCATCCACACCCCACCTCCAAACTTGACATTAAACTTCAGATCCGGCAACTGCTTAACCTGACTCCTGGCAACCAACACCAACGCCAAATCTATCCCAAACACGATAGTCGTCAAAAGAGCGGTCACGGTCGCAGAGAAGAGGGTGAAAATAGAGACGGCATGAGACGCGAGAAAGAGGGAGGAAATGAAAGTGATGAAAGCGAGACCGGCGGCAACAGGGTGAAGGACGAGAATGACACGGAGGGAAATTTCGACTGCGTTGACTACACCAGAGGATATGTTGATGAGACTACGGATTTCTGGCGGGACAGTGTAGCCGAGCTGGGGCCCGAAGCAGAGACTTTTGCCTGATAGCCATGTTGGTGTATTGAGTAGACTGTGGTGTATCAGTGATCGACGGTGTGACATAATTAGCATTTATTTTATACCTGGAAGCACAGACTCCCCAGACACCAAAACGCAGCTGGGTTGCAATGCTCGTAACTGGCTGGCCCTTGCTCGTGGATTCCAAGATGAGAAGGTAGATGGGCTTGATGATTGTGAGCGAGAGCCCAACGAGCAACAGGAGGATGAAGGTCACAAGCAGAAAGGCAAAAGCGATTAAGGAGATGGTACGGTATGTCTGCAGTGGCCTGACCATGATGTCGGAGGACAAGAAAGGGTGTCGAGAAGGGTGATGGGGTGTTATTATATCGACCGCACTGGACTAATTACGTGTGTGCCAGTCTAACTCTATGAATGCTCCTTAGGCCCTCGCAGGCCGCGACCAGAGCCGAGCCGACATAGTCTGCTTCTCTTCCACCTTCACACGTCGGATAAACTTCGTAGACTCTTCATTGGCTTCTCCTTCTCGAGGCGCCGACCATCTCTCGACAGCCTGCACGATCTGCTTCTCCACCCACCACATCCGTTTTACTTCCCTCTTCCACACACCCGTCGTCCACACTGCCAACGGACCCCTCCCCTCAACTAGCCTCCTCTCTCTCCCTTCTTCCATCTCCCTTTCCCTTTCTACACACACGCCTTCGGATACTGGGCGATGAAGGGAAGAGAAGCAGATGGAGGATGCACAGGAATAGACAGGATTGAAGGATTCGTGGCGCAGGAGATGGTGTGACACCGATTCGGACTGGAAAGTGTCAATGACCTGGATTCCTCTTGGGTCTATGTGCGTACCTGCAGAGTTGCTCACGGTTATGACATTGTCCTGGCTGAAGCTCTGAAGCGCTGAATGCTTCGTGATGTCTGTGCTTGGTATAATAGATGATGTCCATCACATCACAACCACATTTCCTTGTGGCCCTTGAGAGATCAAACGATTCCAAACGCACAGTAGCTGCGTTCCCAGATATGGTCCGGCAACATCCAAGGTGGGAAGAGGCTGGTATTCGTGTCTAAAATATCCAATACCACAACCTTGGGTATGTGTTTCCCATGAGACAGCGGTCTGAATTAATAAATCGGTGGAATAACCGCACGCCGCAAATCTCATGATAAGATCTACCCAACCCGTCGGTGTGTTGCTAATTCCTATTCCCTTTTGGAAATATCAGAGCTCAAGTTCCCGGTTTTTTGTTTGCATCAGACACGCGGTGGTTTACGAGAGAAGTAGTTCAGGCATTACTCGCCCGCACTAATGGAAAGAAGGAGCATGGAAGCATTACCGACCTGGCGAAGGCTAATGGGGGTGAAGAGGAAGACTTTAAGTAGGTTGCCGCCTCGCCTGCCACCATCATCACTGGTGGAACTGGACCGCTGGGAAACTTGGATTTGAGAATGAGGCAGGAGCACTGAATTTGTGGTTCGCCGAAACCGAGTATATTGTATTGCGTCGTAGATACGGCCATTATGATATTCAATGAGGCGATGGTTACTTGAAAAAAATAATGGGTAAAAAAGATACAGAACAATGTAAAGTAGGAAGAAATGGTGATTGAGCATCCTTTCTCCGTACGTATATGGGAGGATATTCAAGAAAAGCCGTAGGGAAAAAACGGTGGGTGAACATAGCTAGGAGTGGATAAGACGAAAGATGACTATGTGCAACCCATTCTCATGTGATGCAAGCACCCAAAGGGTAGAGTCTATGATATGTCGTGATATGAAGCTGAATGGGTCCTATGGAGCTGCCAAGATAAAAGCTTCAAAAAATGTATCAAGCCAAGGGTTATCACCCTACCTCGCGCAACGCTTCCATCGCCGCGAAAGGAATTCCTCCCCCGGCGTCCTCTATAAATGTTGTGGGAAGTTGGGGTCGCGAGATAATCCCCCCGTCTTCACGAGCCTCCGCCTGAGAACAGGTTGGAAGATGGGGGAATTGTTGTGAAGCATCCTTCGCCGTTGGTCGATGCTGTGGGTTCGGGTCCCAACATTGCTCCATCAGACACCATATGTCATCAGTGAGGCCCCAACTAGTAAAAGGTTTGGAGACTTCTGAAGGCTTTGAAGGCTTCCCTCCCCTACATATCGCTAGAATGACGGCAGTGGTATGAGCAATCTCATAGAATGGGACTGCATCAACATATATCTGAATGTTGATGTCGAAGCAATGTTCGTGAATATTCCTGGTTGTCGGGACGGTTGAACCCACCTCGTAAAGGACGCAGCCAAATGCGTAAATGTCACTTTCTTTGCTCGTGATACACTTGTCAGACACAATGAGTTCAGGTGCCTTCCATCGTTCGGTACCACAACCATAATTCGAATTTTGGACTGACGTCCATTCGAGAACGTCAGGAGCAGACATGTAAGCCAAGCCGAAATCAGTCAAGCAAGCTCGACCAGAGAGCGATATGAGAACGTTGGGCTAAGTACATCCCCCGTCAGCAAGGGAAACATACAGTCAGCGCTCGAAAGCATACCCCTTTCAGATCACCGTGAATGATGTTCTTGTAGTGTAGGTGTGTCAGACCGTGAACAATGTCCCTTGCCTGAAACACTCAGTGATTAAGAGACTATCAGTCGCAAAAACCAAAACTCACCAATGATAATCGATTCACGTGGGGGTTGACTGACAAGTACTCACGTATATTTCCATTTTCCATCCAGGGAGACACCAGACACATCCGGCGGTATTTTCCGTCTAAGTGGATTCCATAAAAAGAAAGGATATTTGGGTGCCTGACCTGACTCCATACACTAGCCTCCTTAAAAAACATCTATAGATGATGTACGTTAATGGCCGTTCTCTTAGTTTTCTTCGGTAAATCCAAACCTTGGAGGCGCGGGCTGGGTCTTTACGAGAATCTACCCTCACCATCTTGATGCAGACCGCATGGCCTTGGAACATACCCTTATAGATATCCCCGAATCCCCCGCAGGTACAAACATCGGGTTCTCGCTCAACACCATTGAGGATGAAACAAGATGGAAGCAAAGCTGATCTCATCGAAAGGCGAAGGAGTGCAACCCCAAATGTGGTCTGGTGTTTTGCGGGCAGCGATTTTATTATCTGTGACGCTCTGAGTTAGCTCGCTCATAGGGAACGACAAGACGTCATAGCATACTCGTTGTAGAACGTCGAGAATTGTCTGCGCCAAGTCACCGCGAAAACCTAACAATTGGCGGTATGTTGCTTTCTCCTTGAGAATCGTCGAGATAAGATCCGTCGCGGTCCGTAGGGGGTGAGGCTGGTTTTGGGTGGGTGTTGAGGTGCCGAAGCGAGTGATTTCTTCATATAGGTGCATAATCATCAAAACCTGTTAGTTTTGGCTCATAAGCGTAAGGGAGGGGCAGGGCACCGTCTTCGCCAATAAAGCCATTGGCTGGCCAAGAGTATCGAGATTGAATCCACGTATCCAGTGTGTTCAATGGGAGAAAAAAAAATAGAAAATGGATGGAGAATGAATTGGGATTGTGAGGGCAGGTTGGGTGTGGCCAAAAGGTCTCTCTTCTTCTTACTTCTTAAGAGAATTAATAACATATGGTCATGGTCCCTAAAATAAAGTCGGAATCGAGTCGAGTATCGTTAGGCTACCCCTTTGAGATACTAGTCCCTGAAATAAAGTCGGATTCGAGTTGAGTATCATCAGGCTACCCCGAGATATCCTGTTCGTGGGACAAACTATGGTGCATGTTTGATCTGGTCAAAAGATCTGCCAATCACTGTCTTAGCGTAAGATCGGTATCTCGACCGCTTGAGCGCTCGATTTCTTGTTTTTTTTTCATGTCACGTTGACTTATCCGGTAGTCATCAATCCTGTCGGGTTGGCCGTCAGAAAATGCTTGCTATACCCGGTATTGAGTTTTTAATGCCCTCAGCAGGTGGTTATCAAACAAGTAGTTGCTCATGACAGGTCCATCTTGGAGGTGCGTCAGTCATCAGGGAGCTGATTGGGTAGCAGGATCAAGGGAGCGGTGGTAGAGATAACGACAACGGTCTCTTGCCAACCGCCCGATTGAGTATAGAAGAGGGTACCAAAGGGCCTCTACCGAGATTAAGGTTTAAAAAAGTCTTCAATTTGATCCCATTTCTCGTACTACAATGATTCTGGAGCGATTTAAGAGAGCGACATTGAGATCTTGAGAGCCCAAGTCATTCTCTGTCGCCGGGCTGGGGGGTGCCATGACTGGAGAGCTGCAACGTCTAGATGTCGATTACTATATCAACCCTTCGGCCAACAGTCACGTAGGTGTCACTCAGCCAAATCAATCAAAACCGACCGATGGGCGTGACAAGAGGGCATTTTTCCATCTCAATGAAAACTTCGCTTCTGCTCCTCAAAATACCTGGATTGTCGTAACGATATGTATCAGATGGCTTCTGTCTTTTTTTTTTGTGGAATAGATAAAGGACAAGCGAGATATAGCAGGGTCGCCGAAGGAGGGGGTCGATATAGAGTATTGAATATTGAATCAGAACTGATCAAGATTTGTCGGACTTTCAAAAGATTTGGCTGGAAAACTGAAAGGTGTCAGACAGGGGCTTATCCATGCAGTGATTTGGTGTAATCTTGTTAACATCTATGCATCTGTGGTGCCGCGATAAAAAAGGCTCGGGGACGTCAGGTGGGAGGAGAGGAAGGGGAGGAGAGAAAGAGAAGAAACTCAGGGGAAGAACCGAGAAACTCGGTGGAGAGTTGGACAGCTTGTTTTGACGACTGCATAGCAACTCTGTCATCTTACAGCAGGCTCGGGCAAGTCGATTCGGACCATGGGCACAATTCGCCAATCTTGAGCTTAGTGGGTGTTATTGCCTCATGCCCGTCTTCCATGCTTCCGGGTTGATGTTCACCCAATAGAACAGATTTGGTGAGCATTATTGGCTAGCATTTGTGTATTGTATCAACAAGGTCATTTTAGTGTCGTAAAGTCATCAAAGCCGTTCAGTGTCCACTAAGTAGTCGTTCTTAGCTGTGGGTCTCAAGATCTCACCATTTCCGTTCAATTCTTTGCACCTAAAATAGGGTATATCATATAAACCGGTGTCAATACTTTATGCCACAGCAATAACAAGCCCTCGCAGACAATAACACAACAGCCGATCCCAGGCCAAGATGACAGCTACAAACATCATTGGTAACTCTATGATTATGACGTATCAATCATTGGCTCCCTGAATCGCTTACGCGGTCGCTGACCAGGTTGCGGGTCACGCCGATTTTGGTCGACTTTCCCTGGCTTAAGCTTAAGTCGTGACTTGATCGCACAGTCAGAGACTCAACTTTGTGCGAAGTAGGCGACTGGCGTAGCTCTGGTTGGCGGTACTTCCAACACATCTCAAACCCCACTACACGATACATGAAGCAGATCCTTTGACTTGAAATTTACAGAATATGAATATAATAATGTCGCGTACCATTATTTTGTGCACAACGCACCCGTCAGAGGAGTCACCAATATATGAATGTTTTTTAGCATAAGCCCATGACGAACGGAAGGCCATTCAACTAGCTTAAGAAGAGTTGAAGACAGAAATTTGGACCTCGAACCCCCTATTCACAATTGCTGTCAAAGGGGAGGATAGGATAGCTGATCCCACTTCTACGCCACCACTACCACCATGTGTTTAGAAATGTCCAGCAGGATTGAGGATGCCTTTAGGTTCTCGTCAAATCCGCAACAGACAAGAAAGCCTGTCGGATGTCGTCAGGTGTGATTATATTGATTGCACCGGACTAATTACGTGTGTGCGGCGGTCCAACTCTATGAATCTCCTCAGGCCCTCGTAAGCCACGACCAGAGTCGAGCCGATATACTCTGCATCTCTTCCACCTTGGTGCGTCGGATAAACTTCGTAGACTCTTCATTAGCTTCTCCTTGAGGCGTTGACCATCTCTCGACAGCCTGCACAACCTGCTTCTCCACCCACCGCATCCCCATCGCTTCCTTCTTCCATACACCCGTCGTCCACACTGCCAACGGACCTCTCCCCTCAACCAGCCTCCTCTCTCTCCCTTCTTCCCTCTCCTTTTCCCTCTCAACACGCACCCCTTCCCGTTCCGTACTCGCCGTCCCGTCTTTCTCGAACACACAGGAAAACGCCTCACCAAGCAAGCCCCGCGGTTTTGGTAAATGTGCAGGGTCGGTTGGGCGTTTGGGATTGGTGAGGCGTATGCGATTGGCGAGGACTATGTCTGTGAATATCCGATCGCCGACTATGATCAGTTCGTCGTCGGATATTGGACGGTGGAGGGAAGAGAAGTAGGTGCGGATGGAGGATGCGCAGGAATAGGCGGGTTTGAAGGATTTGTGATGTAGTACGGGGACTTGTAAATGGTGTGACACGGATTCGGACTGGAAGAAAAGGTTATAAGTGATTATTACCACGCGGGGAAGAGCGGACGGACCTGGATTCCTCCTGGGTCTGTGTGGGTACCCGCAGAGTTGCTCACGATTATGACATTGCCTTGGCCAAATGTTTTGCGGCATTCAGCCCATGCCGTCTGCAGTTGGTGTATAAGTAGACTCCCCTCTCTGCAGATCCCGTGATACGCACCTCGAGTTCGGGAACGAGCGTATCCTGGTATGGGATTGTCTAATTGAAAAAAAAAATCAACAAGGGAAATTCTATCCCCCCAGCAAAGGTTGCGGCATACGAGGCAGTTGTCCTTGTCAAATACAGCACCACGGTAGCCAGCCTTGCGAAGTGCAGCAAAGTCAAGAGAGCGAATGTCTTTCTGCGCAGACATGGATTAGTTCTGGTACAAGCCCACACAAAACAGCCAGCGCACCTTTAATTATGACATTAGGTATAACAATCCTCGGGTGTATGAGGAGCTGAAAGGGTGCAAGCAGCCCAGGAATATTCAGCGGCATAGAAATGTCCACAACGTGAACCAACAGAACCGCACACCAAGCCAGTCAAAACCTGTGTTCACAGGCCAGCCGAATAAAGCAACCCATTCCCACAGCACCAAAGCGATGAGCCTCGTCACCAAACACATACTTACTTCACCAACACCTCCACCCATCTACTCGCACCACCCACAAATGGCAGACTTCCTCGGTGGCCCCTCAGAAATCGACGAATTCGAACGCGCGTCGTCCGCGTTCCCAGATATATCCCTTGATGGTTCCGGAGACATCCCCACTACAGCCCCTGGCCCAACAACCACCAGCATCGGTTTCTCTTTCGACGATTTCGATGATATTCCAGGTGGAACCGCCCCACCTGTGATGGTTACGGGCAACGATGAGATTGAGAAATTTGAGAATGAGTTCCCAGAGATTGAGGTTCCGAGTGCTGCGCCTATACCTGTCCAGGTGAGTTTTCTGTGTATCCTGTACTTGTGTTTCTATTCGTGCGTGTTTTGTGTTGGAATGTGTTTATTGATGTAGTGTGGGGGATTTTTTTTTTGTGTAGTCCCCACCTGGTTCTCAGACGTTTACGAGCCCTACTCCGTTTGCACCGAGACCGCAGCCTTCCGCGCTTGCGTCTACACCTATCCTTGCGCAACAGGCCGAACCTGAACCTGAAGTTATCAGGTGTGTAAATGTGTTCTAACTGTTCAGAGTTTGAGGGATCTGACTGTTTTTTGAAGGGAATGGCGAGAGAAACAACAAGAGGAGATTAAAGTCCGTGACGAAGCTTCCAAAGCCAAACGTCAAGAGACTATTTC
>QFDT01000576.1:7939-21507 GCA_003315915.1 Macrolepiota dolichaula | reverse complement strand
ATAGCATCATGACTCCACGAGGCATCGGTTGTCCATTTGTGGGAAGAGTGATTATTAGAGATTATCAGCGCTGACTCAGGTCGACAGGTGCAGACATCATTGCCTTGGGACACCACACAGCGGCCATGTGCTGGTCGACAGTGTCACCTGGATGCATCATGTGACACACGGTGATGATGAACTCTCGATTTCTATACCACTACAAGCAAGCTAACTACTGCTAAGACGCGGTGAGCGTGTACATGGTTGTAACTACGCCCCTCGGCAGGGAATGAACTACTTTAAATTATGTGTATGGATTCTGAGTTGTATGTGGAGCTGGCTGGTGGTGATGAGTGATGTGCGGGATTGTGTGTCTACGGTGTAACTTGGTGACGAGCATATTGTCATGGGCCTAACCTATGGGTATACATAATGAAAGAAGCTGAAAGGAAACAAAGGGAACTGTACGACGTGGGAGACAGGGACTGAGGTGGGGTGACTCGTGTTTGAGGCATGGTCAGCTTACTCCTCATGGTCTTCCCCCCGGAAGGCCTCGAGAGGTGTGTCATCTAAGGTAGGAATTGTTCGTGTGGGTGGGCCTTTCCCAGATTTAGTGAAGGCCCCAGATTTCTCCAGGAAGTTTGTGAGGGCTTTGATTCCGTCTTTGGTCTCCAGTATGTCTGGGAGGTATAGGGTTCTAGAGAAGTCCCTGAGGATTTGTCTATGGGTCTTGTATCTGGGGCAGGAGTGTAGGATGTGTTCTTGGGTTTGGATGTGTTCCCCACATGGGCAGGAGGAGGATTTGGAGGGGACGTGACTTTTGTAGTAGTCACCATGGTAGCCATGTCCGGTGCGGCATTGAGTGACTCGCCCGAAGAGCTCTCTTTTTCTTTCTAGGGCTTTGAAGTGGGCAAACGGTTGGAGGGATGGAGGGATGCGGTTGGCGGCTGAGAATTTCCCAGTTTGGGGCCGGTTTTTCCATGAGAGTGTCCACCGTTGTAGCATGTGTTCTGCTGCTCGTCTGCATGCCCACGTGGTGGTGGGGTCTGTTTCACCCTGGAGCTTGGTGGCTTCTTTGGCTAGTTCATCAGCTTTTTTGTTGCCTCGGATTTTGGCGTGGCCTGGACACCAGTCTAGTGAGATGCAATGGTTGGCTGAGGTGTCCAGCCATTTTAGGTGTTCTGATAGAAGGAGTATGCAAGTAGTTGACCCTGGGCAGGTTTGGGGTCGGCTACTGCAGTGAGGGCTGAGACATTGTTGGCAAACATGTATATGTTTTTGACTTTGGGGTGGTGTTGAGTTGATATCTCCACTCATCACATAAGAGCTATATCTGTGTAGTCTATATCTGCACTAGAAAAGGTTCTACCAGATGAATCTAGAGATAGATCATCTGAGACCCACATTAGATCCATGGTGGAGTACTCATGTATCCGCTCCATTCTCCATGGACCCACCTGTCCAGAGCAATCCACTGGATGATCCTATGCTATATGTAGAACCCATTCCACTCTATGATCCTTAGATACTTCTATGAATAGTCCTTTAGAATATGTATATAAACCCTATGTATTCACCTTTATTCCATAGTTCAATACACACTCTTCTACCACTCTATTGCTATACTCTCTACTCTCAAACTCTATCTTCTCTATACAAACCAGTGAGTGTTAGATCACCTCACCACTGTGCATAGCACCATTATGGTGCTTCCCCATGGTCCTATTCTATAGGACCCTGTTGCTGCTAGGACATATTTCACAACAGGTGGTTTTGAGCATAGGTAATAGCATTATTCAGGCCGACGGCAAGGCCCATGAGTTCTGCATTGTAGACTTCTGCTGATCCTCCCATTCCTATCTTCCGGGAGAATATCTCCCTGCCTTGGTGGTAGCCTACGGCTGCTGCTCTGGTTCTGCAAAAGTGTTTTTTGAATGACATTTGTGACCCATCTGAGTAGACCAGGAGGGAGTTTGCGAGTGGCCCTATCCTCCTTGTGAGGGCGTTGTGTTCTTTGACTGTCTCCTCTTTGTTCTGTGTGTCCGTGTTTATGGCCATCCGGTGGTTGGGGTCCAATGTTGATTTGCGCCATGGTGGAAGAAGGAACGGAAAAATGTGTTTGTGGGTGGGAGAGGCGTGTTCAGAGAGTATGGCAAGTTGTGTTTTCTTGCCTTTTTGGGGGGTTTTGTTTGGTAGGGGGGGGGTTGACTGAGGGGGGCTGACCACTTCTCCAGGAGTCTGGGAGTCGCTGGATGACAGGATTATTAGTACCAAGTTTGTTAAATCTAATAGCGGTCTTTTTGTTCAGAGAATCTAGATATAAGCCAAGGGGGGGATTGAGGATTCTATCTCTAGTGCGTGAATAGGGGTAGTTTTAAAGGCAGTGCATATCAGGTGGAGGGCCCTGTTTTGAACCTTATTGAGTAGTTGGATGTGGGCCTGTTTTCCTGTCCACCATGCTGCACTTGCGTATGTTATGATAGGAAGTATGCAGGAGCGGTAGAAGTGTTGGAGATGGGTGTGTGACAGTCCATGTATGGTGTTGGCAAGCATTGCTTTGCAATTGACTGCCATCTCAGCCTTGGCAGCCATTTTGGCAACGTGTGTGTTGAATAAGAGTTTTTGGTTGAAGTGGACACCTAGCCATTGCACTGATGAGCTCGATAGGACCTTGGATGTTGAGCCATCACGTTTGGTCAGTTCAATGTGTGGGGCATTTTTGTCTTTTTGTCTTCGAGAGTAGTGCATCAGTTCTCGTTTTTCATGGTCAGGGGACAAGCCAGCACTGTTACGATTGTCTCCTCTATCCTGTAACAGTATGTCACTTCTCTTTGTCGTCTTGGACCTGTTCTAGTCTTCTTCTTTCTTTACCTATTCCTGTCACCATCATTCCTAAGAGCTGTATCTCTTCCTCTACTTGTCTGATCGGTTTTAGGCCAAGTTTCCTTATTATGTATGCACCAAAGATAGCGACACCTTGGTGAAAGGGTCGGGGATTGGATCTCAATGTGCGGACTTTTTGTATATTGATTAGTTTGGACAAACATCAATACAGCCTCATATACTGAAGCGTAGAGTACTGTGTACCTTAGCTTTAGTATTGTTGTTAACCAGCATGTTCTTATCAATATCGTTCGACGTTGCAAATCTGTTCCCTTGATCGTCTTCACTGACAATTAGACTTACCATATAACACCTGCCTGGAAGCTCTGCGCGTCGCTCAAGTTCAGGAGATGACCCCTCCGTCGTTACATCAAGAAGACCTGTGTCTTGCTCAACTCCACTTGGCGATTACCTCGTTCTCTGGTCTGGGACTACGGATTGACTGGTAGTACTGCTGAGGTGACTTCTCAGCGGCCCATCTTCTGGCACAGCTTTGGACTGTTGTGAAATATGTCCTAGCAGCAACAGGGTCCTAATGAATAGGACTATGGGGAAGCACCATAATGGTGCTATGCACAGTGGTGAGGTGATCTAACACTCACTGGTTTGTATAGAGAAGATAGAGTTTGAGAGTAGAGAGTATAGCAATTGAGTGGTAGAAGATGTGTATTGAACTGTAGAATAGAGATGAATACATAGGGTTTATATACATATTCTAAATGACTATTCATAGAAGTATCTAAGGATCATATAGTGGAATAGGTTCTACATATAGCATAGGATCGTCCAGTGGATTGCTCTGGACAGGTGGGTCCATGGAGAATGGAGCGGATACATGAGTACTCCACCATGGATCATATGTGGGTCTCAGATGATCTATCTCTAGATTCATCTGGTAGAACCTTATCTAGTGCAGATATAGACTACACAGATATAGCTCTTATGTGACGAGTGGAGATATCAACTCAACACTCCTCCTCACTCAAGACATTAGCTATAGATTGCTAGTCGAGTGGTTAAGCAAAATTCCAAGATGAGGTCTGAATCATTCAAATAAAACTTTGTCAAGATTCTTTGTGAGGATGTCAGCTGGATTGTTCTTGCCATCAATAAAGGACAGCTGAACAAGTTTTTCTTCCAGGACTTCTCTAACATAATGGTAACGGATATCTATGTGTTTGGAGCGTTTTTCTTGTATTGGGTTTTGACTCCAAAAGATAGATCCTTGGTTATCACCATATAGTTGAGGAATAGGAATCTTGTAACCAATTTCACCAAGTAGTTGGGAAATCCAGACAAGTTGGCGGCTGCAATCAGAGAGTGCCATGTATTCAGCCTCAGTTGAGGAAAGTGCAATAGTTTTCTGTCGTCTGCTTATCCATGATATGGGGCCATGGGCGATCAGACAGAAATTGCCAGTAACAGAACGTCTATTGGTGGGATCTTGAGCCCAGTCAGAGTCAGAGAAAGCTTGGACTCTGTCTTTGGATAAACCATGATAGACAAGAGCATAATCTTGTGTACCAAGAAGGTATTGACACAAGTGAAGTCCAGCTCTGTAATGTTTGTCTGAAGGGCTAGCTGATTGTTGTGAAAGTTTGACGACTGCATATGCAATGTCAGGGTGACTTCCAATCATCCAATACATTAAAGATCCAACCAGTTGTTGGTACTTTTGGTGAAAAGCAGGGTTAACAGTGACAGTATAAGGTTTGAAAACAAATCCCTTTGGTAAGGGTGTGACCTTTGGTTCATGCTTGATATCAAAGTGTTGAAGGACTTTCTTTAAATAGTCCATTTGGTCAATGAATAGATATCTTTGTTTTCTACTGCGTTTAATATGCATACCTAGGAACTCTTTTAGAGGTCCTAAATCCCTGCATTCCCATTTTTGGGTAAATTTCAGCTTCAACTCATGGAGGAGCTTGGATCATCTAGGACCCATGAAGGCTACATCATCCACATAGACTATTGCTATAATGAGTTCATTTGTCTGTGGATGGTGATAGAAGTAAACACCAGCATTGGATTGGCACCGTTTAAATCCTATAGCAAGCATAGATGAAGTCATCTCTCGCCACCAGGATAATCCAGCCTGTTCAAGGCCATAGATTGCTCGATGTAGTCTCCAGACTTTATTTTCATGTCCAGGGAGACAAAAACCTTCAGGTTGTTCCATATAGATTTCTTCATCCAGTTTCCCATATAGATATGCTGTCTTTACATTGACACTGAGGATGTCCCAGTCCTCAATAGCTGCAAGACCAAGTAATAGTCAAGCTGTTTCATATCTGACTACTGGAGAGAATAACTCATCAAAGTTGATTCCTTCAACTTGAGAGAAACCTTTAGCAACAAGGCGAGATTGTAATCAACCATCAGCCTTCTCTACAAACACCCAGCGATTCTTAATCACTTTTCTTCCCTTTGGAAGGTCCACCAATTCATAAACTCCTCGTTTAAATAGTGCTTCAAGTTCTTCAAGGCAAGTGTCAAGCCACTTTTGTCTGACTTCAGCAGGTAATTTTGCGATGTCTTTAAAAGTGACAGGTGTGTCTTTTTCAGACGTTCTTTGTGCCAAGAGAAAATTGATGAAAGCTACTCCTCCTTCCTTCACAAGGCGAGAGAAAGAAGATTGCTGATCTGGATCTACCAGTCCAGATAGAGAGGGGGGATCACTTTCCTCCTCCTCATATTCTTCTTCGTCAGCATCTTCAAATTCTTCCTCTTCTTCATTTTCCTCCAACTCCTCCTGTCCTTCATCGTCATGAGGATCAGGTATAGGTTCGTCTTGTGGAGGAAACAGTTCATCATAGTCTCTCATTATTTCAGAGGGACGTTTATTTTCACCATAGACATTGCCATGCCTTGTAGGCAGGCGAGTCTGACGAGTTGAATGTCTAGGTTCTGGTGTTGGAACAGGAGTTTTTGGTCTCCTTGGTCTCGAAGGACCAGCCTCAGGCTGATCAGGCCTTTCAGGTTGTTCAGGCTCCTGCTGTGGAGTCACTGAAGGGGGAGATGTCTTAGGTCTCAGAGGCATTCCAGGTGGTGATGGTGAAGATGATGGAGCTCTTGTGGATGGTATTGAAGGAGGTAAAGGAATATTTCTGGGTTGAGGAGACACAGGATGCCAGTCTAAAGACGTAGGCATAGGTAGTGGTGGTGCATCCTTAGTTGTCTTGGTAGAGGATGGCTTAGGTGTTGATGAATCCTTTGGAGGATTCAACTCTACTTCTTTGTGATTAGATGGTTTGGAATCTGGACATCAAGGGAAGTATCCCTCATCGAATATGGCTGTAGGAGAAACAAACAGCACATTGCCCTGTGTGTGGCGCATAAAGATATAGTTTTTGGTGCTGTCATATCCCAGGAATATCATTAATTCAGAACAAGGTGAAAGTTTATTCACTTGTATAGCATCTGGGAGATAGACATATGCACCGCAGCCAAACACATGAATATGGGACACTGAAGGTTTGACACCAGTGAAGAATTCTTCAGGTGTTCTCCATCCAATTTGTCCAAGGGGAGTACGATTATAGACATGAACAGCAGTATTTATGGCAAAGTTCCACCAGCTGTCAGGAAGACAAGCTTGAAGGTGCATAGCTTGGGCTTTTTCATGCAATGTTCTGTTCAGTCTCTCAGCACGTCCATTCTGTTGATGGATGTGAGGTGCACTCATTTTGTGCACTATCCTCTTTTCTCGTAAGAAGCTCTGTAGTCCTTGAGAGATAAACTCTCCTCCTCAATCAGTGCGTAGCTTCTTAATGCTCTTATTTGTTTGATTCATCAGAAGCGTCATTAGCTCAACCATTTTGGGAGCAGCTTCTGACTTCTTTCTAAGCAGAGCAATATGAGCATGAGAGGAGTAATCATCCAAGAGCATCATGACCCATTTGTACTTCCCATAAGATAAGACAGGGAGTTCAAACAGATCTGAGTGGACAATTTCAAGGACATTCTGAGCACGAGTTGGATTTTCTTTGAATGGCTTCTGACTCATCTTCCCCTTCGCACAGGCAGGACATATATGTTTGTGAAGAGGAGTAGTTATTTTTGGTGCGTTTTGAGTCTGCTGTGGTAAGCGACTGAGCACCTTGTCAGAAGGGTGTCCAAATTGTTGATGCCAGATTTCATAGCTGGGTTCCCTGGCTTGTAAGCTGACAGGGTTAAGCTTAGTGTGCTTAATAATGCGAGTACTAACCACCTGAATAGATGATTGGAACATAGAGCGTGGGCGAGCGCTCAGTACTGCATTTCCAGCCTTATCACAAAATACTGTGCCATATTGATCAGCTTGGCTGTATAACCCAGACTGGTGTAATTGTCCAGCTGAGAGCAAGCGATTGTGCATGCCATTTACAAGATATACAGGCCACAATTTAGAAGTGGCTGTCTTGATGGCACCAGAGCGATGATCTTGGATCTCATGTTCAATTAGAACTGTGCCTCGCCCTGAGATATATAAAGGGGCGTTCTTATTGGCTGTTTGTATAATGCCAAATTCTCCGAGTTGGAGATCAACAAAATCATTCCTAAATGGAGTGAAGTGTGATGAGGCACCAGAGTTGAGTATCCAAGTGGCATTCTCATATGGAGAGCCTTTTCCTTTACAGTGAGCGCATAAAGCTTTCTCACATTTGTGCAAGTTCACACATTGAGGTCCAAGAGATAAAGTAATCATTGATAAGTCCTTTACAGGACTGGGACCAGTTACAGCATTATATGCTACAGGAATACTACTAGAAGCGACACTCAGAGGTCTGCGATTCTGTAATTCCTGGTTAGAATATGATGTGTGAACATAATTCAGCACATACCCAATGGGTTCGATGAGACCCATGTCATCATCTTCTTCTCCCAGAGATATTTCATTGTCATCTCTAACCTGTGTACCAGGGAGCTTGACGACTGGGGTAGAGGGGACGTCTAAGTCCATCTCCCATTCCTTCTCAGTAGATAATTGAGCCAGGGGTTCCTCAACCATAGGTGGGAGGTCAGGCTCATTGCTAAAGAATTGAATGCTCCCTGTTATGGTTCAGCGGGCTCCTAGACCTAAGTTAGGAGGCGCCTAGCTAATTAAGGACCAAGATCCTTAACCAGCCTGCTAATAGGTGAATTGGCGAAGTGATGATACCAAAGTATAATCAGCAACCGATAGCATTGAAGCGTCGCAGCTATGGGTCCGTTAACTTCAGAGGATTAGAAGTTAAGGTCGACCAATCTTGGATTAGACAGGTAACAGTTAAGTTACAACAGAAGAGAATCAAAAACTTGAAGTTTTTGATCCTGTAATCTACGCCTATTTATGCAAGTCCAAGGTTGTTGTGTACTACTGTATCTACGAGTCATAAATGTCTGTCTGAGTCATCGATTGAGAGAGAGAAACTACTAGTACACTACAGAGCATTCAATGAGTCAGTCTGTATCTAGATCGTAGTCTGTGATCTACTATAACGTTCTATCTACTCCAAGTCATCATCCTCTGAAACAGTAGAACGTTCGGATGAGGTGGGGAAGCCCATGGAGGACTCCTGAGGCGTAGGTGCTGCGGACGAGGATGAGGAGGCTGAGGAAGATGAGGGTGAGGACGAGAGATCATAGGGAACGATCTCTGAGGACATCTCTTGATAATAGAAGGCAATAGCACGGAGCGGTACACCTTCTGAGGAGTCAGAAGAAGCATCGGACACATCATTGAACAGCCAAGGCTGCGATGGATAGTGATGGCCGTATTCTCCTGACTCGATGAGCACAGCAAGAACTCCAGGAAGTTCCCGCTCGTCATAGAACATGAAAGGATGTCGCCAGGTGATACAATTATCCGTGACCGGATAGGGGCGCCATCCATTCTCAATGGCTGCCATCCAGCACATTGGGTACGTGCTAAGGACTTCGCCGTCTCCGATTATGTGGCGGTAGGGAGCCGCATGCATAGCTCGTTGTAGAACTGCATTAAGCTCGGCACAGTCGTAGACAGGGGGAAGAGGCGTGAGCCTGTAATCGGAGGTGTGTCCAGCGATGACTCTGAGAAGGTTCTGGCCCTCAGGAACTAGGACATGAGTCCCTGGGTCCATAACACTCCCAGGACGAGCACTATACTTTTGTTCCATCCTCTTCTCATAGTATTTGAGTGCTCTCTCTCTAGCAAGTGCTCCAGGGCTCTTGGAACGTTTAATGGGAGCCCTGGGACTGATATGATTAAGGAGAGGAGCAGAGGACGAAGGAGGGGTGACCTGGGGAGCAGGAGAAGGAGCAGGAGGGGGAGTGATGACATGATTGGCAAGGGAAGCAAAGCCGATTGCTGAGGATGCGTCATAGGCAATATTTGCCTTGGATTCATGTGGGTTCTGGTGGCCTTTGAATTTACCACCCCTGCCGCCACGTTTGCGATTGAAGTTCTTCTGGTTCTTCTGGCGCTGCTGTTGTTGTTGGGGTTGCCGATTAGGCTGATTACCCCCTTGGCGATTCTTCCAGTTGTTATTGTACTGGTAGTTAGCCCTTTGAGTACGATTAGCAGTGCCTCCAGAGTTCTGAGACCATGCAGCCTGTATGGCATTGCGTACACGAGCCCATGTTAAGTCTGCAATGGCTGTCCTGTTTGCCAGGACGGACTGAGCAACTGACTCCCATCCATCAGGCATAGCCTTCAGGAGAATCATCACTTTGAGGACGTCAGGGACCGCAGCCTGATTGCCGTCCAGAGTAGTAAAGAGGGTTTCTAATTGGGCAATCTTTGGAGCAGGGTCCGAATTGGAAGGAAGTTGCCAAGTAATCGCAGATAGAAATGTGGCGTAAACAGCGGCAGGTCCAGGAGTACCATAGACAGTATGAAGGTGAGCCCACAAGTTCCTAGGATTGGTGTATCCATGTAGGAGCATAGAATCTGGCAAGGAGTTGTTAAGGATAGCCATAGCCTGAGACCTCAAGATATTGTGTCTATTGAGTTCATCAGCATCAGTAGGAGTAGGCGGAGCAGTTCCTCCTGTAAAGTCCCATGCAGTAGCACTAGTGCCACTGGCAATGTTGAGGGACAAATGGGATTGGACTCTGATAGCCCAGTAAGGGTAATTCTCAGGTCCAGTGAGACAAGGGATGCTGGTGGGGCTGACAGTGTTAACTGGGATGGCCATTCTATCAACAAATGCATCAGTAAAGCTGCAAACTAGTGCACTAAACAGCAAGGGTTTCCCCTAAATGGGTAAAGGAAAAATCATCGCAGAGCAAAGCTCTAAGTATAGATCAAGCCTCCAACAGTTGCAGCAACATAGGTGCGCATAAAACTGAGGTGGTGATCAGGGCCCATAACCTGTTGTGGAATATGTCCTAGCAGCAACAGGGTCCTAATGAATAGGACTATGGGGAAGCACCCATAATGGTGCTATGCACAGTGGTGAGGTGATCTAACACTCACTGGATTGTATAGAGAAGATAGAGTTTGAGAGTAGAGAGTATAGCAATTGAGTGGTAGAAGATGTGTATTGAACTGTAGAATAGAGATGAATACATAGGGTTTATATACATATTCTAAATGACTATTCATAGAAGTATCTAAGGATCATATAGTGGAATAGGTTCTACATATAGCATAGGATCGTCCAGTGGATTGCTCTGGACAGGTGGGTCCATGGAGAATGGAGCGGATACATGAGTACTCCACCATGGATCATATGTGGGTCTCAGATGATCTATCTCTAGATTCATCTGGTAGAACCTTATCTAGTGCAGATATAGACTACACAGATATAGCTCATAATGTGATGAGTGGAGATATCAACTCAACAACTGCTGCCAAAAACCACAATCCTATTTCATTCTATGGCAACACACTCTCGCATCCAAAGAAGAACTTTGCCTTCAAGGAG
This sequence comes from Macrolepiota dolichaula, assembly GCA_003315915.1. Taxonomy (NCBI): domain Eukaryota; kingdom Fungi; phylum Basidiomycota; class Agaricomycetes; order Agaricales; family Agaricaceae; genus Macrolepiota; species Macrolepiota dolichaula. Next base: position 10,774 of record QFDT01000576.1, on the reverse strand, counting down.
CGACCACTTCCATGAGGAGAACCCATGGACATTGACGCCATTGAAGAGTTCTCTTCTGATGAAGAACCTGACATACCTGATTTCTCATCCAACAAAGAAGACAACTATACGAAGCAGGGAATCTCTGTCAACGCCACCCTCACCGCTCGACAGAAGAAACAATTGAAGAGAGGAGCATGCCTTGTATGCGGCGATCTGAAACATTGGGCAAGAAGTTGTCCCAAGCAACGATGCGACAATAATCCCAACAAAACCTCTTTCCAACGATGCTTCAACAAACCATCGAACCCGCCACCTTGCCCTACGTCTAATTCACTCAAGATTGCCTTCAATGAACTCTCTCCTGAAGAGAAACAGACCTTTCTCAATGACGCCACTGTGAGCGTCCTCGAATCCGACATTCCCAACAAAACCACATCGTCTTTTGTCTTGGGAGCAGAGTGAATGCGACTCCTCTTGCTCCTGCATCTAGTTCTTCAGCGGACAATTTGTTTCTTTCAATTTGATCCCTTCCTTCTGAAATTATCCCCCCTCTCAATTTGAACAATCCTTACAATTCTCGATGGACTGCTTGTGAATATGTCTTACATCAACTATTGATGAACACTGGATCTGGTAACTCCTCAGACACTTCTTTTACTTCAGCCTCATCCCCGAGCTGCACAGGCTGCACTATTTCTGAAATCTCTCTCATGTCCTCATCTAACAATAAATCTCTACTAATACCTGCATTGCTGAAGAACCCAAACTCATCTAAAGTTGCTACCCTTTACCCACTACTTGATAGTGGAGCACAGGGAAACTTCGTCTCTCCCTCGACTATCCAAAGACTTGGGCTGAGAACGAAAGCATTAACACATCTTATTGTCGTATGTAACGTCAACGGCATCCTTAACAAAGGAAAGACCATCTCAGTGCAGACAGAGGTCATCCTTAGCATCGATAAGAAAGATGTCAGCATATCCTGCTACATTGCTGAGATTGGAGAATGGACCATGATACTTGGCCTTCCCTTTCTCAAAGATACCAACCCCGATATTGACTGGTCAAAAACGACCTTTAGATAGAGGGAAAAGGGATCCAATACGCTGTGAGCTGAGGACCCTCTCACCCTGGGTACTGACCAACAGACCCACATAAACGAACTATCAATTGCTGAAACCATGACCTCGAACATACCCTACCTTGCATGAAGACAAGCCTTGCTTGATTATGATGCATTGCTTGATCTCGCCACTACCTGTCTTGAGATCAACATAAAAACATCCGAGTCACAGAAAACCTTCCAGGCTTATCACGGTGTAAAAGCCCAGGTTGATGTGAAGGAGATAGTCCCTAAAACCTATTGGGAATATCTACCACTATTCAGTGAGAAGGAATCTGAAAGATTTCCACCCTTGCGTCCATATGATCATAAAATTGACCTCAAACCAGACTTTAAGCTGGAGGCTGCCAAGTTGTACCGTTTAACGGACACAGAGCTCATCAAATTACAAAAATTCCTTGATGATAACTTACAAAAAGGATACATACAGAAATCTGAAAGCCCTCAGGCCGCACCCTTCTTTTTTGTATCAAAGAAAGACGGAAAATTATGCCCAGTTCAGGACTATCGCAGCCTGAACAAGTATACCATCAAGAACGCATACCCCATCCCTTCCATCCCACATATCATGGATTGACTACGAGGAGCCTGTTACTTTACCACCATGGACATTCAAGCAGAATACAACAATGTCCACATCCGCAAAGGCAATGAATGAAAAGGCACTTTTTGCACTCCCTTCGGACTCTTTGAGCCTTGCATTATGTTCTTTGGCATGACAAATAGTCCTGCCACCTTCCAAGTGATGATGGACCACATCTTCCAAGACTTAATTGACAAACATGGTCCTACAGCCGTCATCGTCTACATGGACGACATCCTCATCTTCTCCAACTCTCTTGATGGACTTAGGACTAAAACTCTCAAAGTCCTTCAACATCTCAAAGAGAACGATCTCTATATCAAACCAGAGAAGTGCAAGTTTGAGCAAACCACCATTGAATACTTGGGAATGACCATTGCCCATAATCAAGTTCGCATGTTGAAAGACAAACTTGCAGGAATTTGAGAATGGCCAACACCAAAAGCTGTTCGAGACGTCCGTAAATTCATTGGCTTTGCCAACTTTTACTGCAAATTCATCTATCACTACTCACACATCTGCGCACCATTAAACACCCTTTTGAAGAAAACCAAAACCTTTGAATGGACCGATGACGCTAACAACGCCTTTATCACCTTAAAGGACGCATTCCAGAAGGAACTCGTCCTCATCACACCCAACACTTCTAAACCATTCATCGTCAAAACCAACACATCCGACTATGCTACAGGCGGTGTCCTTATCCAGAAGGACAATAATGGAAATGAACACCCATGCGCTGTTACGGCCGAAACGATTTCGATCGTGAGTCCATTACAGGAACTAGGAATACCACTAGTTAGGCCGTTAGTAACATCAAGGAACCCTCACTAGGGGTGATATAGTACCTAGCTATGAACCTCACTAGAGGGACCGGTCATTAGTACCCTTTACCGGAAAAGCGTACGGTATCAAGGAAGAATACTATTAGCTTCGGACGAACATACCCTTAGCTACAGGTCTATCTAGCGAGCGGAGCCTCGCTAGCACGTTAAAGTGTCTCGCTACGACTATCTATAGCGCCCCAGATCAGTAGATCAACGGATCACTAAGGCGAATGGGCCCTGAGGTCTAGCGATGCAACCCTAGTCACCTAAAGCGGTTAGCGACGTCAGTCTATTTAGAATAACACAACTCCTCAAAAGAC